>JBAMJV010003587.1:0-45000 GCA_037951105.1 Echinarachnius parma | reverse complement strand
TAATGCTCCCTATATTGGCATTTCAGCTAAAAAGTTTTGATACTTTGTTTATACATTGTATGACATTTCCCACATTTCTCACATTATATGAAATTTCCCACACCTTTTTCCTACAAATAATTGAACAGACTTGTCTCTCGTTGAATGTTGTGTTGGTAGAAACAATTTCATAACGACGCCCAAGAAAATAATGAGCGTTTAATGTTTCAGGTGTTAATCTTCTCACTAGGTATGGGATAAAAATCAAATAGATATTGTTCAACAGAAAATTAACAAAACAATACATAATTATGTAAAGAAAGGGGAAACTAAACATCAAATGCAGGATATAGTATATTCATAGCACTAATCATAGCATGAGTGAATATAAAATATATTCATATCATACAAATTGCATACTGAATTGTGTTATTATAATGAAAAATAATCCAATCTTATAACATAAATATAAACTATATATATTATCATCATCCATCTATGTAAGATTTCATAGCGTGCATATATCCTCGTTAGAATCCGTATTATAATATCAGTATGATCGCATAATGTGTAAACGCGATTTGTGCTGGTGCGATTTTCTTGTAATCTGATAGTACCATACTAATAATGAAAGGAGATAAGGAAAGTGAGATAGGTGAAGAGAAAGAGAGGGGAGAGGGAGAGAGTATAGGCGGTAAATACGATGGGAGGAGGGGGGGGGGGGGGGGGGAGAGGGGGAGTGTGGGTTTCATTGTAGGGCTGGTAATAGACTACTCTAAGACGCTATCAAATCATGAACTATTGTGGGACATTATGAAATCTTTAATTATTATAAGACATTATGAAATCTTGATAATTATTGTAAGACATTATGAAATCTTGATAATTATTGTAAGACATTATGAAATCTTGATAATTATTGTAAGACATTATGAAATCTTGATAATTATTGTAAGACATTTTGAAATTATGATTGAATCATAAATACGATAAAGAGCCCGGCGTGTTTACCAAAGGTCCTCAGTAAATACGAAGATTGGAGCATTTCTACTCGATTCAATATCATCATTATGTAGCAGAGAACGTATATAGATTGGATCCTTTGTCACGTTTGTTAATCTTGAGACGTTCATGAAATCTGATCCCAAATAAACGTTGGCTTTTTAAATGCAACGCAGCTCTATAACTACTTTTTCAACAACAAATAATTTAATTGCAGGAATCGCGCCTTTCAATACTGTGTATGAATTCAAATGATAATTCAAAGTGTGGTGGTACACTTTTCCCACCTCTTTCGCTCTCTCTCCCCTCTAATTCTTTCTCTCTCTATCATTCCTCTCCTTCCCTTCCTCTCCCCCTCTCTCACTCTTTTCCAACCACTCTCTCCTCCCGTCATCACACCCAACCTCTCTATTTTATGTTTACATATCTTTCTTTCCGCGATTCCAATCGATCGATCCTATAGACATTTTCAAATTCGATTTTATTTTTTTATGGCGATGAAATGATTTGCAGGATGCAATCAGCAGCAGGGCGAGATGCTTTTTTAAGTCAACATTAGTAGAGCGATCGAAAATGACGAGTAATTAAAGGGACCGCGTTGCCGAGGCAAAGCGCTATGTTCATAGAGCTACTACAGCGAGACGCCATTTTATACATACTTGCGAATAGCCACATTCCGCCTTTCGTCAAACCTACACAGAGTGCAACGCGTCGCTATTGAATAACACGGGGTATAGCAATGGCCGGTTCAACGCAGCAGAATTTGCCTGACACAGCGGAAATTCGTATGCATCGTTCGGCCTATAGATAGAAACGGCTGAACGGCATTGTTCTTTTCGTTGCTCAACGACGTATATTTGATCTTGAATTTGATTTTCATTTTCGATTTTGACTACGTATAACATTTAGACTGAATCATTAAAAATAAAAGTTTGTCATTTGATATTACAACAAAATGTCTTTATCTACCGGGCATGTACAGCATGTTTATTTGCAAATTTACAAACCCCAACCAGTACTAAAAATAATCTGTAATTGTATATAAGATTTTTTTTCCAAAAGTGATATTTGAGACTTCAACCATATACCAATACTATTTATCATTGCTTCTTCTGAATGAAATATGACATTTCCATATAAAAATAACGTTTACATATAGTGAAACAAAAGTGGAATTGATGTCAGATTTTATCCCCGATCGTTCGCGCGAAGTATCTGAATTTGGATACTATGAACAGAATTCGGATAATTTATTTGTTACTACTATCGAAAAGCATTCCGGAACGCTTTTCAATTCAGTCTGTAATGACTCGATGATTAGGGAGAAATTTGAAAAATCAAAACCCATTTCCTTTTTTTGCTACCATAAGTCAAACATCTAGGTATAAAGAGGTGTGAAAGCTCCAAGTTATTTATGTGTCGAGTGCTGATAAAATGCTTTAGTCTGTCTATTGGTCATTCGGTTTAAAAAGTAGATTATGTAGCATTTTTCTTCCAAGAAAAGATTGAACATCTTCGTTTAGCATGTTTAGGCTCACGTGCTAATGATAATCTTCCACAGATAAACGTGTAATTGGGAGAGAAGCAACGCACTTGTGTTATTTGCCCAATTTCACGTATTTATTAATTAAAATACATCGGATATCCTTCCAATCGGGCAGAATAATCTCAACAAAGACCTTGAACAGTTTATTATGATTTACTCTATTTCAATTGTAGTGAGTTATTGTCGTGAGTATTACAGTAGTCTTACATAACAATTCACAAACAGAACAGTTCCTTTCAGATTTGATTTGTATACATTTTGTGAAAAAACAAAGAATGTTCCTGACAACTTGAAAGCGTGCCCATGGTTTGTCCGACATAGCAACCACAAATACGCGCATGCGCGGCGTTTTTTAAAAATGCATTGCGATGTATTAATTAGAAACAGGTTATCAGATTAAAAAGTTTATCACCAGTAACTGTCATTAAGTAAGGAACGCGCATATACTTGAATACATTAGTGAACCAGTCTTTTATGTCCTCCAATAAGAGATTTCCTCTTTTGGACAGTTGTCGGTGTACTGTTACCAATACACCCCCTAAAAAACACACGTTCTGTTTCATCGAACATTTTTTTTTGGTTTTTATTTACAATCAGCGGAAAACACCCCCTCCATTCGATTCGCAGTGTATAGTATCGCTTTCAATCGATCAATGGGCCGCTCAAATGCGATGATAGAATGTCTCTCTCCTTCTTTTTAAATACAAGTGGTTTTCTATATCACAGACGGTCGACCGTTAGTCGAAATGTGAACTTGGGGTGGGTGGGGGGGGGGGGGGGGGGGGGTGTCGGGGTGATAGTTGCGACGAGATCTATCCTCCCCCACGGTCAGCGACCCTCAAATTGACCGGCTTAATGAACGATCATCTGCCGTCGCCTCTATACTAGTAAATCATATCGCTTACACAGAAGAAGAGGGGATGGAAGGGGAGATAGGGAACAAGGGAGGAGGTAAAAAGGGGTGGAACGGTATATAAACATAACAAAGGATGAGTGTGACATAGAGCTATATAACCGAGAATGAAATAGGTGATTGAATTTTATTTAATTTTATTATTTCGTTATATATGATTTTGAGTAGACTTTCTTATTGCTAATCTAACCTTATGTAATGTATTATATGTTGTAAAGCGCCCTTTTCATTGTCTTAATCATTAATCTCAAATGGGACACCTTAGCTATTATGCAAATTTTAAAAATAGGGCTAACAAGTTTTTTCGTGTGTAAATTTGATATGACGAATTGGCTGTATATAAATATCACTTCAGAAATTCTTCATATTTTTGCTTTACAACGAGAGCAATTCTCGATTCCTCTTCGAATCATGGCTGCCCTATTTCTCCGTGGCAGAAGGCTTAGAAGATGTAGAAAGTCTTGATTGAAGCTTTAATGAGAAGCAAAGATAGGGCTGAGGTCGGATTACAAGTTGCCTCCCCGCCACGTCTCCGATTACTGCCGTCGCAAACACTCCAGACCCACGCAACCAGAACGTGTCCCTCTGCTGCTGCTGCGCCACGCCGCTAGGCCGGGACCGGCAGGGGATGGGGCTCCGCTCATTGTTTCAGCAAGGTGGCGATCGGATGATGATCAGCATAATGATAAACCACGATTATCATCCTGATGATTTAGACGGTGGATATTAAGGGCGCGCATCTTGCAAGCCAGCGCGTGTCGGCAGGTAACCCGACACCCACGGCGTGTGATATTGTATATTATACCCACTTTTTGTTTACATCTTATATCCTTTAACTCTTAATATTTAAACACGGGCAGCAGTAAACTGGTTAAGACATCATTAACGATATGACCAGCAATATTTACTTACATAGCCATTTCCGCTGTGGTTAAGGACGTTAACAGGGTGTTTATGAACAATAAAAACACCACAAGATTTAATTGTGAGATGAGAGTAAAGTATTGACGTATATTTCGTTCTCCAAAGGATGAATATAACATTATTAAAGTGTTGAAATGAATTTCGTGTTAATTTGTATTGTGTCTAGCTCAAAATTACCTGAAATATGATCACTATTGACACATGCTAGTTTTTGGAATGTGGGCATTCCTTTTCATATTTTATATTATTTTTAAAAGGAAATTTAAAATGTTGGTAAGAAATCGCACCTCCCAAGACAATGAGAAGTTGTATACACTAGGAGAGAGTAGCTGACTATCAAGCTATAGTGTCATCATTACACATGCGTTAAAGGGACTTAGTAACATTGTCCAAATCCTCAAAATCCAATTGAAATTATAGCGGTTCCCTCATACCTTGATGTATTCTTATTAACTAAACAAGTATGGGACAGGTTTTGGTTTTTCAAGTTTCCCTTTCGTTAAAAAAGATATTTACGATTGAAGTGTTCAGATGTCAAATTATCCAATGGATCGTCAGAACCATGTACAGAGTGAGTGCAATGAGTTAGTGAATGTCACTTTGCACTTTTGCTCATTACTCGGCCATATAAAGTCCATTTAACTTGAAATTTTCACACAACACCCAGTGGACATATCAGATAACAACAATATACATTGTATCAACCACTCATCGCTTTTTGCACATGTCAACAAAGTTACTAGATCCCTTTAAAGGGGAATGAAACGCTGGAACTTTCGCTTACTATTACTGATAAGTGCATAACTTCTGTCACTTCTACTAGTATATTTCCACATGGGTATCACTAATAATGGAAATATTCAATGTTTTTAGAAACCACTATCAACTGTTTTGACTGACCACTGGATGCTGCCATGTTTTCCAACGGTTCCACATGAAACGTCATCTGAGCTCATTTGAGCGTGCACTAACAAAAGAGGGTTAATGTATAACCGCATGTTGTTGAATCTGCTGCTAAGTCAGTGATTACGTAACCCACTTCTGTTCGTGCAAGGTCAGATGACGTTTCATATGATACAGTTAGAAAACATGGCAGCCTCCAGTGTTCAGTCAAAACAGATGATAGTGGTTTAAAAAACATGGATTATTTCCATTATTAGTGATACTAAAGAAGAAAATATACGACTAGAAGTGATGGGAATTATGTACTTATTAGTAACAGTACGCGTTTCATTCTGTTGGTTCATAATTGGTGGATACTTCACTTGGCAATAATTGGTGGCATAGAGACAACATATTTTATCAGATACTACTACTACTTAGGTGCACAGGACGGTGTGTCCCTTCGCTCCCCTACGAGAGATCCTGTTCCACTCGGTCCTATTCTGGGCTATGAGCTCTGCCTCGTGTATAGGTAGTCCCACGTCGCTCTGGGCTTGGTCTCTCCATCTCGTAGGAGGGCGTCCCGGGGGTCTACGTGCATCAAAGTCATTTCGATATGCCTGGTATGGTAGACGGTGATGCGGCATGCGGACAACATGCCCAAACCATTTCAAGCGTCGCTTGGTTATCTCTTCACAGATAGTGTTTGTGATGTTCAGCCTTTGTCTTATTTCTTCGTTCCTCACCCTGTCCATTAGGTGAACTCCCAGGATGGTCCGGAGACACCTCATTTCAAAATCCTCAAGCTTCTTTCTGTCTGATTTACGCAGAGTCCAGGATTCCGCTCCGTATGTAACAATAGGGAGGATGAGGGCTCTGTATATTCTAACTTTAAGAGTTCTTGATATATCTTGGTTGGACCAGATGGTACTCTTCAGCATTCCAAATGACCAGGCTGCCAGTCTTATTCCCCTCTTCACATCTTCTTCTATGCTAGGAACTATGCTGCCAAGGAGGACAAACTTATCCACTTTCTCAATGCTGGTGTTGTTTAGAGAGATTTGTTGATTGTCCTCTGTCATAATTTTACATTTTGCAGTATTAATTTTCATACCCCATTTACTGCATGCTTTCTCCAATTCACTTGTTGAGATTTGGAGTTTCTCGAATACCAGTTCCATGAGAGTTGTGTCATCTGCATATCGGATGTTGTTAACCCGCATGTCACCCATCTGTACTCCACCATCAAGCTTTTTGATGTCTTTCAGCACAAATTCCAAGAATAGGTTGAAGAGACTTGGAGAGAGGAGGCAGCCTTGTCTGACACCAGTTGTGACTTCAAACCATTCGGTTATCTTTCCATTTACCATAACCAGATAACCGAGCATTTGGTTTGTTTGTACATGTTCTCGATGAGGTCAGCCATGGCCTTGTCCACACCAATGGAACGCAGACATTTCCAGAGAGCTTCCCTCCATATTGTGTCAAAAGCTGCCTTGAAGTCAACAAAATTCCAGTGTATAGGTATCCGTCTTTCTCTGGCCTTTTCGAAGATCTGTCGAACGACAAACACATCATCTGTGGTGCCTCTAGAACTTCTAAATCCACATTGTTCCTCTGTCAGGTAGTTGTCTATGGTTCCTTGAATTCTTGTGAGGACCATTCTACAGAACACTTTCCCAGGTATGGAGAGTAGAGTGATGGCCCTGTAGTTTGATGGATCTAGCTTGTCTCCTTTCTTGAACACTGGAGTGATGAGACCTTTGCTCCAGTCCTCTGGTGTTTTACCTTCCGACCATGCCGTGTTGATAATTTGAAGCAGGAGTTGTCTGATTGGTAGTCCACCAGCCTTCAGAGTTTCTGCAGCGATTTTGTCCCAGCCGCAGGCCTTGTTGTTTTTCAGCCGTTTAATTGCTGCTTCTACTTCTCCGATTGCGAAGGGTACACTAGGAATGTCTGTATGTTGAGGATCAGGTATGGTGTGAAGAATATTTTCATCCCTTGGAAATTGCATGTTAAGGTGAGAGCTAAAGTGTTCTTCCCAGCAGTTCAACACCTATATTGGAGCCGTTTTTAAGATGCCTTCTTTGTTCTTCACTGCAGGTTGCATCTTGTCTCTTTCACCAGCAAGTTTCTTCACCTTCTTGAAGAGCTCGTGGCTGTTGTTCTTTGAGTGGGCGATTTCCATTTCTTCCACTTCTGTGTTGAGAATTTTCTTTTTCCACTTCTTCACTTCATACTTGACAGTCTTATTCAATTTATTATACTCTTTCTTATTCCGGGCTGAGGGCTCGTTCAGCTTGATATTTCTTGCCTTCCTCCTGTGTTCACAGGCCTTCCGCACATCTTCTGGGAGACCCTTGACTTGCTTTGACCTTTTGAAACCAACTACTTCTTCGGTGATGACATTGGTGGTGTCCCTGAATTTCTTCCACAACCCATCCACATCTGTGTCCTGGAGCAGAAGTAGTGGCTCAAAGGCACCTCCTATCCTGGCTTCGAAGGCTTCTACAATGTTAGGGTCAGTGAATCTGCTAACATCATAGTTTCTGGGGAGGCTCTTCATTTTCTTGGTCTTTGATGGTGAGAACTTCACATTTGCTAATACGAGGTTGTGGTCTGACCCAATGTCCGCTGAACAGTATGACCTGCAGTTCTGGAAGATTTGTATGTTATCTAGTTTGGTTATGATGAAATCAATCTGGTTTCTGTAGTGACCATACGGTGATGTCCATGTTGCCCTTCTGCATTCTTTGTGTTGGAAGTAGGTGTTACACAATGCCATTCCGTGCAACATACAGAACTCCAGAAGCTTCTCCCCTCTGATCAGAAACACAAACTCAATATTTAGTTCACACAAGTGGTAGAGTAACTGTTAATGAATATGTGGGATGCGTATCTGACTATTTTGTTAGTGCCATATACTTACGCCTAGTGCCCGAGGTATAGCAACGTTTCCTGTATCACAGACATGCTATGTAAAGAAACGACCTTGCGACTATAATATACAGTTATAACACGTTACATTGGGGTATTCTTTATTTTGATGGGGCCGTTTGAGTGTAGCCTATAATGTATACAAACGACGTGCATTCTAATTTGACTCATATACATTATTTAAAGGAGGGGTTCGGACGATTTCCAGCATTTACCAATCAAAGAAGCAATATTTTGTCAACATATTGCCTTTGTCACGACGAAAAAGGACCAACTGGATCATTCACAATCACTTTTGTACTAAATAAGGTAACAGTTCTTGATCGAATCTGCCGCCAGTGGGATCTATCCCAGCATGCAATTTTCGTGACGTCGATGCCTCACTTTGCTGCCAATACAAAGTAAAGTGAGGCTGGCGCGTCACGCTACCACGTGATAAAAATCGGAAGCGTACCGTACAGAAAATAGACGATGAATATCAAAAATTGCAGACACAAAACAATCCAGTATAAATCATCCTGATAGGATATTTTTTTTATAAAAATATATTACCAACGAGTAATTTGTTTAGATTCTGGTACATTAATTTTGAAATCGTCCGAACCATCCCTTTAAGAGTAAAATCAGAATGCAGATGAACATAATTATAACATTGTTGGTATAGATACTCATCAGAGAAATCGTAATATTAAAACCTGAAAGCAGGCAAGTGGTATTGTTTTCTTTACTTTCTTGGTAGACGCTGAACTACATTTTATATGAACACGATCATTTATAACGGGCATTTCCACGGGAAGGTGGACGAAAACATTGAAACAAAAAATTGGCGCTATTTAAAGTCTGTCTTGTTCAAGTTACTGAATTATTTGTCCATGATTCATGCTCCTATGATTATATATTTCATTTCACTTCCTTTTTTGTTAAATTCTCGAATGTCCTTATATATATAGGGGAAACGTAAACCATACATGAAACTTTGCACTGTGAAATTTTCGCAGAAATTAGTATTTTTAAAACATTTTTTTCTTTAATTAACGGTACCAACTCAAGTAACTGAATAACACAATTTTTTTTTTTATATTAAAGGAAATGTCCATGTTTGAGCGCCCCAAAACATATTTCGTAACAGAACAAGTCCTACGGACAAAATTTAACGCAAGTTAACGATACTTCTGCATCCATAATGTAAATTTCAAATTAGGATATAACATATTTAACCAGGATTACTTCATAATTATAGATGGAGATTTGTACAAGTGTACACAATGTGTGACATGTCCCTTTTTCGTAACGCGAGTTAGCGATTTTGACTCTTCCCCAAACATGCTAAAGGTACGTAAAGGTAGCTCAGTTATTCCTGTTCATGTTGTCTGTATAGTTAGTGCACATCTAATTAATCCTTAATACCAGCCTATAATTCCATAAAGAAATGGAGTTATGAGACAATGAAGTAGTCAGAGTAGTTTTAATTGTAACGCGAGTTACAGTGGAAATGCCCATTTATATCATTATGGAACATTATTTACATACGAAGGAATCAGAAAAAAGAGAATAATTACACCATACTTGAAATATGCATGCACGGACGCACTTGCGTATTGTTAACTCTGTAATATTATCCGACAGCATTCTGTATAATGCACTGTGATACCGTAACAAATACAAAACAATGGAATATACAGTTGTAATTGTAATTGAACCATGTGGATTTGTCCGGACTGTAATATGATGAGTGCTCAATTGTTTAGCCCTTGATATCATAATGACGTGTAGAGATTTCGCAGGATGGGCCTTTTAATATTCTTAAAATAACATATATATATATGAAAGAGATGATACACCCTACAGATGATTTATTAATAGCTCTTACAATTTACTAAACAAAACATGTCTGATCTGCAGTAGCCTACATATAATCTTGTCTACTGAGTATGTGTGTTAGGGATGCATCACAGTTGTAAAACAATTTCTCACCGTGCGTATTGTAAGATTACTGTATAACACTAGAGGGCACTATTTCACTCAATATCTTGGATGAGCCGAGTTTTTTTTAATAAAAAAAAAAAAAATTACCATACCCAAGCATGACATTGCCAGTGTATCTATTCGCATGCTGCAGATGTTAGCAGTGATAGTCACCATACACAATCGTTCAAATAGAAAGAAAGAAACAAATCATATACAATAATACAACAACAAAACTAATCATGATGTTTATACATTCTGGTGTAGAATTTTGTATTTATCTTTAATACAGTTTTTAATAAAAGTCACACGTAGATAGCTTTCTTCTCAGTAAAAATGTTTCTCTCCGCAGTTGTTATTTTAAACGAATTGTGCAAGATTATTTTATATTCTCTTAAAGAGATCTAGTAACAGTATTTAAATGTGCAAAAACACCCGATGGTTTTATAAAATGTGTATTTCTTTGCTGTGATATGTCCACTGAGTAATGTGTGACAATTCAATTGTAAAAAAATTGTCATTACGACCGAGTAATAAGCGAACATGTAAATTGCTCATTACTCAACTGTATGGCAGTAATTGTTTAACATTCAACTTATACACGCTATTCTGTAGACGACGACGATGACGACGACTACTACTACCACTACCACTACCACTACCACTACCATACCACTTCCACTACCACTACCACTACCACTACAACTACTACTACTACTACTACTACTACTACTACTACTACTACTACTACTACTACTACTACTACTACTACTACTACTACTACTACTACTACTACTACTACTACTACTACTACTACTACTACTACTACCACTACTACCACTACTACTACTACTACTACTACTACTACTACTACTACTACTACTACTACTACTACTACTACTACTACTACTACTACTACTACTACTACTTCTACTACTACTAATACTACTACTACTACTACTACTACTACTACTACTACTACTACTACTACTACTACTACTACTACTACTACTACTACTACTACTACTACTACTCATACTACTACTACTACTACTACTACTACTACTACTACTACTACTACTACTACTACCACTACCACTACCACTACCACTACCACTACCACTACCACTACCACTACCACTACCACTACCACTACCACTACCACTACCACTACCACTACCACTACCACTACCACTACTACTACTACTACTACTACTACTACTACTACTACTACTACTACTACTACTACTACTACTACTACTACTACTACTACTACTACTACTACTACTACTACTACTACTACTACTACTATATACTACAGTAATATAATAATAATATTACTTTTATTGATTACAATATTAACGTTTCCACCCTATTACTACGGGCTAAGGTCAATCCCCTAGGTTCATCCCCTTTAATATGTTTAATGTAACGTAATGCAGACGATTGAGATATTATGATCCAAGGGGCGAGCACATCGCGCCTGGAATTAGATCTGATTTCACCAGTCCAGTAAGCGATACGCCGGATTATTGATAATTTTTTAGATCGAGACGTCGTCTTGAGCACTGTTGAGAAGGATTTGCAATTTTGGCGCGACAAAATGGAGGTTAACTTATTCCCAGCTGCAATGGCCGAATGACGCAATCGATGTGGGGGAAACACGATATACCGATGGGGGCAGAACGTATCGAAGATTCCTATACGTATAATATTATAAGGTAGTGTCCATTGTGAAAAGATGGATGATACTGGGGGGGGGGGGGGGGGGGGGGGTATTCATTGTCATCGTTTGTCCACACCAGATGCGAAATTCGGAGGAGGAGATATTGACCGTTGGGGAAGCTTAATCTCATCAACTTTTTGTAGGACCTTCAGGTCGGGTCAACCGGGTTGTGAAGATATAACAAAACCCATGACTTAGCGTTATACAACAATCATATATAGGCATTTACTAATTACATGAATAATGTCACCTTTATAAATCTGTGCATTAACGAACGACCACATGTGTGATCAGAAATGTGATATACTCCCCGACTTCATGTAAGTAGGTTCGTTTGCAGTGGCGAACCTACGGGGGTGGGGGGGGGGGGGGGGGGCCTGTGGCCCCAATTAATAACAAAACAAAAAACAATACAAACATAAGGGAAACATTAATGGGGCGTGCCCCCACTAAGTTCGTCCACCCTAAGTCACTGCTCGTTTGAGTATTATAATGACTGTGCCTGTCAAAATTACAAAACAACAACTGTCCAATTGCATATCGTAGGAAAAAAAACCGCTCCTTGTGTATCATAACAATCGTTAGTTATGGCATATATATAATCCACGGTTATGGTGTGGTCAAATTGAATTGAATTGACTTGAATGTATTTACTATGATATGCGGAGAGCCTCGATTCTTCATTATTTATGCGCGTATATCATATGAGAGGCGGCTGAGAGTCATGAACATAAATAACCACTTTATATTATTATGATTATGGCAGCAGCTATACAATCGGTTTATTAATAATTTGATTCAATATAATTATGTTGTCGAATGCGAAATGGCTCAATTTGTCATCTAAAAAGTGAAGTTTATTACATAATAGCATGAAATATTCCCGCGCTTCAACGACATCAGAATGTATTTATTAACAATAATCCGTGTAGTATGATCATAAATGGGACACAACCCCTAATTACTTCGGGTATATAAGTCGTGAAACGCCACGCATGCCCACTCTCCAGCGTAGAGAATGCTGCCCCTTACTATCACGCATTACCTACAGGTTTTCTGTCCGCAGCACTGTTAGCAGCCATGTCAGCATACAATACACCAGTTCGTAGATAGCATTGGGGCCCGGATATGGGTCGTTTGACCCCTTGACCATTGAATTTACATTCATGGGTAGGATATAAAGCTTTTACTCTGTGCAGTCATGTTCAGAGTGGCAGATGGTTGTCATGGGATATCCTTTGTTACTTTCATGAGAACAATTGATCAACCTACGCAACAAGGAATTTCCAATCGATGTACTCAAGAATAATAAGTAAAGAACCTTATCCAGTCCTTTCAATTCGATGAATGCCGCATTGGGTCGATTGACCTTTGTATTGCGCATGCGCAGATTGTAACTACGAACTGGCTTATACAGTCTAGCTGTTGGTTTTTTTTCTCTCACCTTATTTGCATACACAAAGCTAGGAAAAACATATAATGGAACCAATAATACTGGTTAACATCCATTGAATTTCGGTCTACTCCCAATTTGTCTATTACTAGTGGCCGAGCGTGACGCCATGCATGCGTGCGAGCATAATTAGGATCCTGTGTACAGTAATCACCTGCGCTCTGAGTCTTTCCAATATATGTGTGATTGACTCATCGACCAGTTTTCCCATGATTGGGATTTAGAGCGCAACGCCACAACCATTGGAGATATATATATTTAGATATAACAACATGGGAATTTAGAGCCTTGGGATTATGGATTAGGATTATAGTTAAGATTTGTATTAAGGTTAGAGTTATAGGTTTAGAGTTGGAGCTCATGTTTGGAGTTTGAGAAATTGACGTTTCAGGCAACAATTAGCATAATTAGTGTCGAAGAAACAAATGAGGCGTTACATGGCATCGATTCCCTTTTTGTCTTTACAAGCTGATGAGAATGTTGAGGCTTCGGATAAGTATTAGGATTATGGATTATGATTATGGATCATGGGATATACAACCATTGTTATAAATCCAACTCGTTGATCGGCCACCCGATTCTCAAAACTGAGTGTGGGCGCGGTGATATATATACGGGTCACTCCCCCGCAGGTATATATATGAGGATGTTAGTATTATACCCCTCCAAACCCGTCTTATCTTACCCTGATGTGGACACACTCGGTTCGATCCACATGGAAAGGGTTCACACTAATTTTGAGATTTCCACGGAAATGAACATGTTTATATTTTAATGGGGTTTATCGTTGATTGTGATTTATATGGGGATGATATGGTGGGTGATGCAATGGGTTTGGATGGTTGCTATGAGAAGTATCTTTGTATAGGTGTATCGATAGACAGTGGCATATACGGGGTTATAGGGACACGCACTAAAGCCCCCCTCCCCGCATCGAATAGCCTACAGCTATTAAAGAATAAATGTATAATGTAACAATGGGGGAGGGGGGATGGGGTGAGACAGGTATATTAGGATGATATGCTCCCACTCCTCACCCGTCTTATCTTACGCTGATGTGGACACAGTCGGTTCCATTCACATGGAAAAGGTTCACAATAGTGTGATGTCTATAGAAACGATAAGGTAGGTGTTACAGTGGGGTTGGATGGTTGATTTTGAAAATTTTGAAAATTTACCAGTACGCCGGGCGTACTGGTAAATTTTCTCTGTTCGTTTTTTATTCCAGAGATAACAGAAAATATACGATCTGAAATTTGATTTCAGGTGCATATTGACATCTTAAAGGACCTACAGAATACAACGTACTTTGACACTTATTCCATAGTTGATGACTTGAAACATATGTCTGCCGAAAAAAAATCCATGAAAATAAACACAGTAGTGATTTAAGATTAGTTTTCTGATGCCAAATCTCACTTAGCAACCAGTTTACGCCCCACCCACATTTAGCGCCCGGAATCGGCCACATGATCGACATGACGCGTCATTGTGAATGACAATTCATTGGCTTACGTCATGACGCGTCATCTACAGAATTTAGTTCATTAGTCCGTTCTTTAGATGACGTCACATTTTGGCGATTTAAAAGGGGCGTTCCCAGGACAATTAGATATTTACTTATTACCCCCAAATTGATTGATTTCATGAGAAATGACTGCCGAATTCTTTTTCTGCGTGACAAGTTACATATGGAGAGCCGAATTGTGAAAATTAGGCCATCTAGACGCTGTAGTTCCTTTAAGGCATAATATGCATTGTAATATGGTACCACGAGGTCACCTATTTCATATTGGGAAAAGTGACAGAGCTACGATTACAGTTTGCATATAAAATTATTAAAAATGTGTGCTTAAACCATAAAAACCTCATAAAAAATGAGACTTTCAAATGAACACAGTAAGAACGCAAAGAGTAGCAGAGTAACTGTATTTTGAAAATGATATTGTGAAGTGGTACGAGCGAATTCGGAAAGATGAGCATACACTCAATGTCTCATAATAGCACGGAAACTGGCGCATAGCTGCATGCAGCGACGTGGGATTTCGTTGTCGACATGGCGAGGGGTCCGTGCGGATTTCGGAGTGAACCCAGTCGTACACAGCCTTTACTCTCGCCCTGGGATATGATTTCATAGATCATTAGTGGTTTTGTCGATTTGACAACGCCTCCACAGCCCGATCTCGTTTCATTCGGTGGATCGGATGACATCGAGGCGGTGTGCCGGCTGACACTCGATACCCGTATCCGATGTCTTACTGCCCATACATCCAGATGGCTGGAGTAAAGTGATAGCCTCATCCCTCGCCTCACATATAGTCGCCCCAACGCGCATGCGCAACTGTCTCATCTCACGACCCTTGCTAATTAGACTGGTATATGACGCGCCTTTACTACTACATGTACATAGACTTGACTAGAAAGTGAGCAAGACACACTCACACACACACAATACATTCCGAGCATGTGAAAGTGAAACCAACTCCATGACACCTGGTGAGCATGCATGCTTTGTTTTTTCTCCTCGTAACCATCTCATATCTGTGGTCACGTACAGCCATATTTGCTCGCCCCATTTTCGACGGAACGGCAGAGAGAAAACGCAATTCCAGAAATGGCATTAACTATGTTTGTCCTCTCTGCCGGCATAATGCAAATGTTAATCAGTAAAAATCCATGAAGTTTTATTGACGACGGGCGAAAGATTATGGTCGACACGAGAAAAGTGTAACTCGGGGTCGACTCGAGTTACTTCAGTCCCACGTACTTGATTCGAGATTTGGTAGAGGAACCTCGATATTATGTAAAACAATCGTATCAGCCGAATAACATGTGCCAAGGGGAATGCATTTACAGGCATTGTCATATCGGCAATATTATACCAATCATAACTTCACATTTATATCCCAAATATGGAAATATAATTGACATTGCATTCACTCTCACCTTACAGTGAACATTATGATAATACCAATGATAATGATGGTAATAATACAAATAATAATACTAATACAATAATAATAATGATTATAATGATAATAATTATAATAATCATACTGATAATAATTGGCTTTGCGAAAACAGTGCGCATTTGTTTACTAATATTGTGCAAAGCATCGTTGTGTATTTTGGATACGTTTTATTTGAATCTTATGTTTCTATTGTCTATATTTTTTTTTAGAGCAAAACTTCCACTTATAATTGTATTTCTACAGAGAAACCGAAACATGCTAAAGGGAAGGTCTGATTGATCTCATTGCACTAGTTGTTCTATTGATTGTGAGCTCCACTTGAACTGCCCAGAGAAACTTGGGGGACGATAAACGATTAACAGCCCCCGAACTATATACACTCCGCCGAGTTACCGAATTACTCCTATAATGTTATAGGAGGCAAGTACAAAAATAAAACGAGTAATTTTGTAGTAATTACTAACGACAAATCACATTTATTTCGATCGTATATTTCTTCTTGGGGACGACGTCTAAACCAGAAAGGGAATACCCTTGTAAATACAGCCACTTTGTATAGTGAGTTAAAATTCTGATTGCCATCAATATGGGGATCTAGTAACATTGCCAAAATCCACACAACTTACATAGAACTCTATAGCGATTCTCAAATACAAATACAATGTACCTCGTTGCGTTCGTATTACAAATAGGAGCATAGAACACGATTCAGTTGTCCGAATTTATCTTCCGTCATAAAGTTATTTATGATTGAAGTGCTCGGATGTAATTTGTGTTTGTGTGTTTGAATATCACTTTGCATTTTTCGCTTATTACACAGTCATAAGACACCCACTTACTATGGAATGTTTTACACATTACTCAGTGGACATATCAGATCACAGAAAAATACCCATGCTATCAACCCATAATAACATTATCATTGCAAGATTCTTCTAAATGATGTGATATTTTCATATAAAGATCAATGTTTACCTAGTGATACAAGTGAAACTTGGTGTCAAACTGTATCCCCGATTGTTCGCGCAAAGATTCCGAATTCGAATACTATCGAAATGCGTTCCAGAACGCTTTTAAACCCAATCTTAAATATATCCATAATCAGATAATAACGGAGACATTTTGACAAATCAAAACACATTTCATTATCATGTTACCATTAGGCCAAGCAACAATCTACTACGGAAGTGTGAACGCTCCAAGTGGTTCAGGTGGAGTTTGGCAAAGTTAATGGATCACTTTAAAATGAAATATATACATACAAGACATACTTCGACCACCCAACTTATATGTTTTTGCACAGATCAACGAAATTCCCAAAATCTTTTAAATTTGCAACAAAATTGTATCGGAATTAGCACCATTGTTATAAAACCACACAAATGTATGCTTTTGTGAAAGCATGCCATAGCATAAACGTAATAAAGACCAGAACATTATACAAAATGCCTCCAAACACCATGATATTGATACAGATCATAATATTCAAGCAATAATTTTGAAAGGGGACATTTTGAACATCTGAGCATCTGCATCTGCTCCAAGGACTCTGACTTTTCCCTCCATGCCAGAAATCTCAAGACACACCTCACTGCCAGGGGCCACAGTGCCAAAGCAGTTCATCTATCCATTAACAAAGTTCGTTCTCTCCCCAGATCCGAGGTTCTGAAGAAGAAGACTCCCAACCAGAGCACCACTGTTGTCACACCCCTAGTGACCACCTTTCATCCCAACTTACCTCCCCTCCGTCGCATATTGACTAACAATCACCACATTCTTCACACTTCTGATCGCCTCCAACAGGCTGTCCCTGATGCCCCCATCCTAGCCTACAGACGCCCTCGCAACCTCAAGGACCACATTGTTCGAGCTGAACTTCCCACCCCCAATAACAACCCCTCTCCCATACAGCAAGGCACCTTTAAGTGCACCGCCGACAGATGCATTGTGTGTCAGGTACATATCCATCAGGATGAAACCTTCACCAGCCACTCCAACAACATCTCTCACCATACCAAGGGCCACATCACATGCACCACCACCAATGTTGTATATCTTATCACGTGCAGAGTCTGTGGCATGCAGTACGTAGGCGAAACCAGGAACACCCTCAAGAGACGCTTTTACGGACACAGATCCACCATCCACACCTCCAAACATGACGCCCCAGTCGGCAACCACTTCAACCTACCTAATCACTCCATTTCTGACATGATCCTACAGGGAATAGAATCTCTAGGTAACCGCCCGGACACACTCCGCTCCAGCAGAGTAAAGTATTGGATAAGACGTCTCTGCACCATTCACCCCCGTGGTCTCAACATCCAAGAAGGCAGTGATTAACCTTTGCATCTCCCCTTCATCGTCTGCACCACCATTTGTTTGTTTTCACCCCCCATATCGACACTTTACTTTGTTCCACATACTACTCATATTCTTATTTCCCATTTTATTTTCCCCATATATTCATTTTAGTTTCCTTTGAGATTACATTATATACACTGTCACCATTCATACACATAATCATGTTAGTTTATTAATATGTTATACTTTTTGCATTTAATTTCTCTCTATAGGTACACTGTCCATAGACATGGGCTTATTCATATAAATCCACATTCTCATCATGCATAGTTCCACCTCTATTTTGATCATATTGTTCCACCCTCATTTGTCTCTCCACCTTCCCTCTGATCACCTACCTATTTAGGCTTCCTTTTGTTCACTATCTCTTTTAAACTCCCTGTCCTTTGATCTCGCCTATCCTATTCATCCGATCCTGCTACACACTTCACTTCACTTTCTTTGTCCTAATCCTCTCCTCCCATCCCCTACACTCATAATCCCCTCTATTGTTCCTCCCCTCTCAATGCCCCAGTGCACTCCCACACCTCATCAACTGTCTTTTGTTCACATGTCTCTTTCCATTTCTTGATTTATTTCTTTGATCCTCCCCACCTCTATTCTTCTCTAAGCCTTACACTCTCATCACATTTTCTTTGACTGCAGCCACTTAAGGACCCACCCATGCCTGTTTTTACCTGATTGGTCAAGCAGTCCTGACACTCACCCACTCACAGTTGCTTTCATTGTTTTGTGTCTCCGCCTCCTTTCCTCTTTCCAGCCCCCCTTCCATACATGTGTTTATGTTGGTATATATTCTGTGTTTTTTCTGTAGTTACTGTCATTTGTGCCCTGACGAAGATTCTGCTAGGATCGAAAGCTAGGCTGTATACGACTCTCATTTTATCACATTGGCGTTTTTTAGTAGACAAGCAGTTTTCAGCAGTATTTTCCATATTCAATTGGAATTATAATTAGAATTAGATGTGCTGTAACAGGATGATTTTTTGTATTTTATGTATAAGAGGATAATGTTTATATATATACACGACAAGTCATGGATTCAGAAACAAGGGGGTTCGTGCCTGAGGATAAAAATACAATTCATCTGATTTTCCTTGTATCACAGCGCATGGATACACTGTGATCCACATTGCAAAACACATACATTGTGGTTCACATTGTGAAACAGAGTGTGGACAAACTTTGACACGCTCTGCATTATACACACTGTTACACGCATTGCATGGTTTCAAGTTCGGTGTTTAACACTGGTGTTAATATGGCCAAAGTGCATAATATTGTTTCTATGTTTCGTTGCACTGTGTAGTATGGTGCTAGTATGTATTATTATTATTTTTTTGAACCACCAGCACGAAGAGTAAAATTGCCCTATACAGGGTGGCACAAAAAAAAACGGAACGGGGCACTTCCCAAAATATAGTAACATATATATTATGTCCATCGGATAGGGTGTCTTTTCAAATGAACAACGATACCAAGAACAGTCAATTTGGTCGTGTAGTTTTTGTTTTAGGGCGGTGTGAGTGACACCATGTCAGGTTCTCTTTTTTGTCAATTTTTACCGAGCCAGTGCTTGAAACATCGCACGTACCGCCTTTCATAGCTTTGAACAAGGCGCATCATTGTTAGTGTGCACTCAGTTGTGTGCCGAGATAATAGGCATGTTCGTTCAATGGTATTACGGGCACGGAGCGCGATTTAACTGGCATTGTTTTTTTTGTATAACTATCCTTATATTTATTTATGTATTTATGTAGAGGTATGCTAAAGGGGTAGTACAGTTTTGGTAAGGCTGAACTTTATTAACCAAACCTGGACAGTAACATTATAAACTAATAGTTATAACTCCACCATGCTCGATAGGTATACAAAATTACAAACGACTAAGTACAAAGCCTGTTATCATTCAAAAAGAGCCATTAAAACACAAGAGGGCGCTCTCTAAAAAGGCATTGGTTTCAACCATTTTATATACAAAATTATGAATGTGATGTTTTATTGAAATAATGATTAAATAGAGAGATCATCAACAATTTAAAAAAAAAACGCTTTTGATAATTTTTGAAAAAGTGTAAGCATTTTTTGAATTTTTTGAAAAAATCATTTAATTATTTGGGCCCCAAATAATTATAAGATCAGATATATTTATTGATATTTCAGCCGTTTCTGGACCGATTTTGACCAAATAAAGTTTATTTTGCCATTAAAATTGTATGTTCTCTCAAATTCGACACTCAGTTTTTCATTACCTCACGAAAAAATTGTGATGTGCAGCGCCCTCTCTACCAAAACTAAACTACCCCTTTAACAACTTCATTTCTACTTGTGGCATGAAAACAAAATAATCTCAAATCCTAACACATTGGTCTCCTAACAATTATACATTTCTAGGCGTATTACAACCCAAAATTATTATGCTTCTGGATATAAGCATACTTCATCAATAATTGAGAAAAAATATCCTCGGATGAAAACAATCAATCTTTTGCCGGATTAAAAGGAAAACTTTTTGCTGTACTTAATGTAATTTTCTAGAATTAGAACAGAAATATTTCTTGACTGAATAAAACAAAAAATATATATAATTATTATTCCGGCACTCTATATACAGGCGTTATTGTACCAAGTAAAAAAATGCCTTAAACACGCACAATTTTAATCCATCTTCTTAAACAAAATTGTATCCGTTTTGAAATATGATATCCAAATTGGAAAAGAGAAATTATGTCAACAACAAAAAAAACGCACAAACCTCAGTGGGACAGAAAAAAAGGATCCCTTTCTCACAAAATAAAATACCAAATGTCATTATTTCTCTGATTATAAAGGCTAAGCGATTTCTTCGCGGCATCGAGTGTCGATCGAAGGGGCTGAATTAAGTTAACGCAAGAGTTATTTGAGTTCTCTAAGCCTCGATCGTACCCGTATCAGAGACTGCGCCGATTCAATTCATTTAATGCTGAGAATTGACCGTTTCACTCGTACAGGTTGTTGAACTCGTTACTCAAAGTTTTTTTCAATATACAAATCAAACCAACGTTTAGGCGCTCGTGCCGATTAAATGGCTACAGGGGTGGATGAGTGGAAGGGGGTAGGGTGTGTGTGTGTGTGTGGCGGGGGGGGGGGGGGGGGGTGGGATATGTTGGTGACGTTGCTATTATACGTTCAGGGACCGTTATCTACGCGTTCTACCGCTAGCTATACGTCTTTAATCAAACAGGTACGATCCCTCGATTTATCGTTCGCACGCATACACATACACATGTACATACACAAGCGCGCAGAAGCACACAAACACACACACCCACACACACACACACACACACACACACACACACACACACACACACGCACACGCACACGCACACACACACACACACACACACACACACACACACACACACACACACACACACACACACACACACACACACACACACACACACACACACACACACACACACACACACACACACACACACACACACACACACGCACACACACACGCACACACACACACACACACACACACACACACACACACACACACACACACACACACACACACACACACACACACACACACACGCACACAAACACAAACACAAACAAACAAATACCAACGCGTACGCAAACAGGTTGCAGGAGCGCTGCCAAATCACGCCAAAATAATATTATATAATTTCTCCTCCGCGAGAGCAAGAAATGTTTTCAATTTATGCCGAGCTTCCGACGCTGGCCATTACGTATATTATTTTCAGGAAGGGTATCGCATAACAGGGTTTTAAAGTTCAGCTGAAACCTGAAACCAATTAATTAAAGTGGTCCGTCCCAGCGCCCTCCTTCGCCCGAAAGAGCGCCATTGTTATGGTCCCTAATCATTGAGCTCTCTTTTCCTACGCTGTACTGTAGTCTAGGATCCTAGTCGCTCGCACCTCAAATAAAATAAGTAATTTCTCAAAATCCTATAATTGTGGCTAATTATTTCAACCGCTCTTTAATCACATGCGCTGACTGACATTCCAATATTACTAAAGGGGACATAGGCTTTACTGATATAGTGATATAAGTTCCATACACGTCTCGTCAGGGCAACGCTTCCAAAACTGCGTCTGTGATTAAAGACTAATTCTAAAATATCAAGACTATTGGGATTGTGTGCGAATTAGGTCAAAGCTAAAAGCTGTGAATGAGGATTTTTACCGCAGTTCCTTATAGAATAAATGTCGACTTAATTTGTATTTTAATACTTGATCATTCCTCGCCGTATCACGTGACTCCAATATTTGATATTTGATCATATCAATACACAATCCAGAATCAGCACTGGGAAACAAAATAATACAATTTGTTAAACTTTGTGTCGTTATTGACAACACGTACTATGTGTTTGCTTGTTTGTTTGTTTGTTTGAGTATTTATGTCGGTTCGAACGGTATGTGTTTGTTGGAATTGTTTATCTACATATGTTGGTGTGAATGTATGGGCATGCTTGTTGTATGTTTAAAGGGATAGTTGAGTTTTGGTACAGAGAGTGTGTTTGAAAATAGATGTGCTTGTTTGAATGTTTGTTTGTTTTTATTTAAATAAGTTGCTCGCGATATTGTAGACATGGCGGAGAGGGTTATCATTTACTACCGTATGGCCTATCGACATTTTTATTAGGGTTTAAACGCGTAGACAATAATTATGGTCGGGCAACCAGTCTGTTTTTTTAAATATTCATGCCCCATGCAATCACATATACCCGAAAAGCACTCGAAACCACTGTTTAAAAAATCGGGGATATTAGATGTTTTTAGTTTGCATGAATTTGCAGTTTCAACATTTGTATATGATTGTACGTAGGAAATTTACCACATTCAGTAGTAGAATACTGTCAGATTTTGCACCATACTTATGAAACAAGAGGGAAAGAAAATTCAATACTACGCTTGACAATTTGTAAGACGACACAAGGTACACTCTCCATTTCTTTTGTCGGACCAAAGCTTTGGAATAGCTTACCCCAGAAGATCAAAGAAAAAAAAACATAAGAATTTAATTTCGTAAGACCCTCACAATTTATTTGATAAACAAATAAATTATCTTTTACATTTGTTATACTTTTCATTTTGAATGTATGCAATGTAATTTTAAGAATGATTATATAATTATATTTATTACTAGAATTATACATGTAATAGAGAGAACCGATCTCGACTAGCACTTGTGCTAACGTTTGGTTCTCTTTTAACAACAATTTTAACTTTTGTATAAATATAAAGTAATCGTTTACAGTTCGTATTTTAATAATTTGTCTTGCATGTATTTGTTTATGTACATGCTATATTGTTTTGGTGTTGTTGATAAAACTTCAAACTTCAAAAGCCTTCCCGTATTAGCCACGAATTGGCATTTTTGTGGATTGCAATGAAACTAAGCTATTATTATCGTGGCAATACGTGACGATACGTTACAATACGTGTCATATCGTGGCAAAACGTGACGATACGTTACAATACGTGTCAGATCGTGGCAATACGTGACGATACGTTACAATACGTGTCAAATCGTGACGATACGTTACAATATGTGTCAGATCGTGGCAAAACGTGACGATACGTTACAATACGTGTCAGATCGTGGCAATACGTGACGATACGTTACAATACGTGTCAGATCGTGGCAATACGTGACGATACGTTACAATACGTGTCATATCGTGGCAAAACGTGACGATACGTTACAATACGTGTCAGATCGTGGCAATACGTGACGATACGTTACAATACGTGTCAAATCGTGACGATACGTTACAATATGTGTCAGATCGTGGCAAAACGTGACGATACGTTACAATACGTGTCAGATCGTGGCAATACGTGACGATACGTTACAATACGTGTCAGATCGTGCCAATACGTGACGATACGTTACAATACGTGTCATATCGTGGCAAAACGTGACGATACGTTACAATACGTGTCAGATTTTCGTGCCACTTACAGGATGGCAGAGCAAATAATTCAAAAATTTCAAAATTTTGCCATGGGAAGGCTATTATCATCAGCTCTTCCTTTCCGTAAGTCGCAGTAAACACAGTTCTACCACGTTTTTGTCATGTATCGCCATTTTGTGCCAGGAAATAGCCGAGAAACTGTCACCGAATAGCCCCGTTTCATTCCACAATAATGCAAATACGTGGCTCATAAGCCCGGCGCAGACAGAGCCGACTCGACCCGATCCGACTGGTTTTTAGTCAGGCTCAGAGTCAGTTTCGCTAAGTCGGAGCCGAATCAACGTGTTGAATCGGCCTCGAATGACCTCCGACTGGCACTTGACTGGCAAAACCGGAGTCCTGAGGCAGCATATACTGAGTTAATTAGGTTGAAAACCAGTCGGATCGGGTCGAGTCGACTCTGCCTGCGCCGGGCCTTACGGGAAAGCTTTACGAGTATGTGTGACTGTGACGTCAGCTTTCATGACATTACTCCCAAATGAAACAGTTTCCTCATGTTTGTTCTAGATGGCGCTAGACCTTTTGCCCACACCTAGAAAATTAATCATAATGTTGCTGACAGTGTAATTATGTGTTTTCTTTTTAATCCAAGATACTAATAGTTGGTTTAATATAGGTTTTTTTTCCGGCCAATTTCGTAAATATTTTCATTCGTATTGAGAAGCGGTTCATTCAAATTCGCGAAATTAAACTGAAGGCTAAAAACTGTCGTTCATTAGCTCTTCGCTCAAGTAGCACTTAGCATTCAATTTAAAAAGCACGCTATTAGCATTCAATTTCGCCAACGGAATTCACGGAAGGCGGTATTACGTAATCACGAATTTTCTCGCTTGGAATTGAATGACAATTTTACGAAATAGAAACACGTTTTAAATCGAATGCAAACGAAATGTTTTCGAATGATCGTTATATGAATTCAAATGCTAAACAACGAATTTGAACTACAAAATACAGCTGCAGTGACAAAATCGGCGAAATTGAATGCACTCAAAATGAATTCGTGTAGCCAACTTACGAAATTAAGCGAGAAATCCTATATAGTAAAAGTACAAACAAATGAAATGATCAGCAATATCAGCGAATAAATAGGAAAGTGGAGGGCTGGTGGTTAGAACGTGGAGGAGAAACAGGCAACGAACTGTCAACATTTGCGGCCAACGTTTACTTTTTTGTTGTTTTTTTGCAATAATATTTTGTTTTCTCTCAAACAACAAATTTACAATGTAAATCAATTGCAATACAAATCATATTTTTTCAACAAAGTCTTATGGAAAATCATAATTGATGTAGGTATACAATTTACATACAAATACAATGAAATAATACTTAAAGAGATAGTCCTGATCATAATATATACAATTCATAACTTCTGTAAGTTTTGTTTTAACATATTTTCAAAAATCATCTCTTTTAGTTTCATAGAAATAAAAAAAAAACAATATATTACATTTGAGAGAATATCATTTAAATGCAACAACTGGTTTTCTTAGTAATGTTTCCTTTTCTCTCAAGTTATAATTATATTACAGAGAAAACATTTTAAAGTAAAAGTATAGACCAATCAAAATCATAATCAATGTATTCATACACAATAAAAAAAAATTAAAAAGAAGAAATGTATACACCATTATATCTATTTATCTATATAGTTACATGCTATCAACAAAAACTAAATAATGATCATTATGGTGTTTGAGAGAAAACCTAAAAGAAAGTGGAAAGATAAAAAAAAGGAAGGGAGGCGGTAGAGAAACAAAAAATACACTGTGATCCGATTGATATCATTGGATGGCGATACTTCCCGAAAACACCCTTTTTCAATGTTCGTGCAGTGCTCGCCAGAAGTTATATTCGAAACCTGAATAAGAATCAACATAGACAGTACGAGGGATCATCCGAAGTGATGCAGCTACGAATTAAAACAAGTATTATAATTATGGTTTCGTGCTCCAAAATGTAGCACACCCCTCAATGTCTCAGTATCTATCAGAGAAATGTCGCCCTCTACTGTCATCGAAATCATTAATTTGTGTCTTGTGCGTTGTTTCTTGTTTCGATTTCCTTTTCCCTTTTAAACAAGGATGAATTTTACTAGGTGAGGGATCTAGTAACATTGTCTAAATCCACACAACTTCAATAGAAATCTAGTGGTTCTCTTATACCTTGTTGTATTCGTATTACCAATAGAAGCATGGAACATGTTTGGTTTTTTTAGAAATTCCCTTTCGTTAAAAAGATTTTTTCGATTGAAGTGTTCAGACTGTATACGGGATAAGGTAAGCCGTGTACAAAGTACGGGCAATGAGTTAGGGAATATCACTTTGCATTTTTGCTAATTTCTAGGCCAAAAAAACATCAAATTAACGTAAAATGTTCTCACATTACTTTGTAGACATATTAGATCACACCAATACACATTTTATTAATCACTCATCACTTTTTGCACTTGTCAACAAAGTTACTAGATCCCTTGAAACTCAAAGAATAAGAATCAACTTAGGAAGTAGTGCGAGGGATCATCCGAAGTGATGCAGCTACGAATTAAAACAAGTATTATAATTATGGTTTCGTGCTCCAAAACGTAGCACACCCCTCAATGTCTCAGTATCTATCAGAGAAATGTCGCCCTCTTCTGGCGTCGAAGTCATTAATTTTGTGTCTTGTGCGTTGTTTATGCCTGCGTCACATATCCAACTGTCTCCGGCCGAATTTGTGGATCGCCAGAAAGTCGCCGAATTGCATACCCGCCAAGGAGTCGAGCGTATTTTTCGCTTGAAACCTACCTTGTCACATATTGGACGGGTCTCGGGAGAACCCTATGAACATCAGTGATCTGAAATCCGACGCCCGTCAGTAAACAAAATAAGTCGGGCGAAAATCGCTGAATTGGGAGTAGGTTTCGGTGCCCTGCGAACGTCGGCCGACACCTAAAAAAACGCAGTGATCGAGCAGACACCAGCCGTATTCCTGGCGAAAATGCCCTGCTGAGCTCGCAGAGAAGTCGGGCGGGCTCCGTTTTGGATATGTGACGGCCCCTTTCCCGTTTCGATTTCTTTTACTTTTTTTAAACAAGGATGAATCTACTAGGTGTTAAAGGGATCTAGTAACATTGTCCAAATCCACACTTCATTAGAAATCTAGTGGTTCTCTCATACCTTGTTGTATTCGTATTACCAATAGAAGCATGGAACGTGTTTCGTTTTTTTTTGTAATTCCCTTTCGTTGAAAAGATATGTATGATTGAAGTGTTAAGATTTATAATGATCTATTGGACAAGTATATATACTCGGCCATATAACATCCATTTAACGTGAAATCTCCACACATTACTTAGTGGACATACAAGATCACAAGAATACACATTTCCGCAACCATTCATCAGTTTTTGCATATGTCAACAAAGTCACTAGATCTCTTTAAAATCAAAGGATAAAAATCAAGTTAGGATGTAGTGCGAGGAGACATTCGAAGATTTTAATACGAATTAAAGAAAATTATGTACATGTTGCTTGTACGTATCGGCTTCCATAAGTGGTGCAGATAATACGTGTGGTTTTCGGTTGCACCATGTATGAGGAGAGGATTGGTGAGTCCTGAGAAGGACTGTTGGTATTCTTTCAAGGATAGTCTTAAAAAGGACTGTGATAGTCCTAGAAAGGACTGTTGGTAGTCTTGTAAAGGACTGTTGGTATTATTACTTGAGCTTGTAGTTCTGACGGCGAACCTGACGACGGACAGTCAACCTGTTCTCGAAACGTCGAGCCCCTCCTACCACCCACCCTCTCCTTACAATAACTATACCGGCGCTGTAGTTCTTATTAGAACTACAAGCTCAAGAAAGAATACCAACAGTCCTTTCCAGGACTACCAATAGTCCTTTCTAGGACTACCGCAGTCCTTTTTAGGACTATCCTAGAAAGAATACCAACAGTCCTTTCAGGACTCACCAATCATCGCCTCATACATGGTGCAACCGCAAACCACACGTATTAAAAATGATAATGGTTTCGTGGTCCAAAACATAGCACACCCTCAATGTCTCATTATCTATCAGAGTAATGTCGCCCTCTACAGCTTTCATTCAAGTAATTCAAAGTTGGTTTATTGTGCGTTTTTTTCCTCTTCATTTCCCTTTCCGTTTTTAACAAGGATGAATCGACCGATTTGATTGTGGATAGTTCAAAAAGCATTGCACGGATTATATTTGTTTTGGAGCAGAATATAGCTGAAGAGTGTACATTTTTGTTGGGTGTAGTTGCGTTGCATAATTCACATAAATTGTCATCATTATTAATCAATAATTTCAAAAGTATAATAATTGACAGATTTGGATTTTAAAAACCCAACTTTCTGTACAAATTGAGAAACTGTGTCAATGGCAATGAGTCAATGAGTGTGTGTGTGTGTGTGTGCGTGTGTGTGTGTGTGTGTGTGTGTGTGTGTGTGTGTGTGTGTGTGTGTGTGTGTGTGTGTGTGTGTGTGTGTGTGTGTGTGTGTGTGTGTGTGTGTGTGTGTGTGTGTGTGTGTGTGTGTGTGTGTGTCTGTGTGTGTGTGTGTGAGTGTGTATCACACTAGTAATTGTCCATTTAATCCTCATTTCTACCTGGATTTACAATCTTGGGCTTTCCCTAAATATGCGGGGTGATGCAATGTCTGCTAACTCATGAATAGTTGCTATGGATTGGATTTAAATATATTAAAGGATCTACAGCGTCTAGATGGCCTAATTTTCACAATTCGGCTGTCTATATGTAATTTTTCCCGAAGAAAAAGAATTTGGCAGTCATTTCTCATAAAATCAATCAATGTTGGGGTAATTAGTGAATATATAATTGTCCTGGGAACGCTCCTTTTAAATCGCCAAAATGTGACGTCATCTAAAGAACGGACTAATGAACTAAATTATGTAGATGGCGCGTCATGACGTAAGCCAATGAATTGTCAATCACATGTCGATCACGCTGCCGATTCCGGACCCTAAATGTGGGTGGGGCGTAAACTGGCTGCTAAGTGAGATTTGGCATCAGAAAACTAGTCTTAAATCACTACTGTGTTTATTTTCATGGATTTTTTTCGGCAGACCTATGTTTCAAGTCATCAACTATGGAATAAGTGTCAAAGTACGTTGTATTCTTTAGGTCCTTTAAGTGCAACCAGATGGACAGTTGGACAATAACCATTGTGTGATACACACTCGCATACACACTCATTGACTTGCACACGGCTCCCCATTTTGAACAGAAGTTGGTTTTTTGCCCATATTTTGAAATATACTTTTTAAAATATAGTGATTAATTGTGTGAAATTATGTGCGAATTTATCAACGCGATTACACCAAACAAAAATGTTAACTTTTCAGATATCTTCTTCTTCAATATGAATAGAATCCACTAAACATTTTTTGAATTATTCACAATCAAACGTGACAAGAGTTTTGATTTAACACCCAGTACAACATGATTAAGGTCAACCCGTTATACCACTGTCATGTACATGAAAAACATAAATGAGACAAGATGTATTTGTTAAAAGAATATTATAATTAGTATTATTAATATTAATATTAGTAGTATATGTAGTATTATTATTGTCTTAATCAGACCCAATGTATGGATTTGTCGTTCCACTCTAGCGATATTTAAAAAATATATAAAATAGTAATATAGTATTGGTTTATACAACGTTACACCATCAACGCAAATTGTTAAGAGTATCAATGCAACACACACAAATTCAGAAATGTGCGCTCAAAGAAACACACAAAGAGCATTTTCTTGGTGGCACAGGCAGGGCAAAGCTGCATGGCGAAAGTCAATTTTGTATGAGCAGCTGAATATAGTTCCAACTCAAAGAGTGAATTTTGTGAAATCAATATAGCGCCCTCTTTCGTGTCTTCAGAGGCATAGCGGGAAAAAGTTATCAACCATACCTATAAACCAATATTTTCAAAACAAATGAGGTTGAAATCGTGATGCCTTCGTCTACCCATAGAACCAGGGAGATAGTATTGCTCTTATAATGAAACGCATACTGATGCACTATGGTTAGCAATAATACCGTAATATGAAATACAGTTAAACGAATCCATTTAGTTATAAAAATGCAGTCAGTTTTCAGACGCTAATACAGTCTGTTGACAGTCAGAATTGACGAGGAATTGTTTTCTTTCCTATTGTGTTAGTGATTGTCTATTCATTGAAAGCCATTTTCATCAGTGCATGTTATCCGTTATCTTTATTTAATCATAAAACATTTGAAATGCGTTCTCATGTATTTTTGCTTCATCGTAATAATTACAAACGAATATAAATGAACATTAGCAAAGACAAAAGGGTTTGCCCGGGATTTGAACCAGAGACCTCCGGATTGCTAGACCGGTTGCGTGCTCTACCAGCTGAGCTAGAACGCCCTTGTGCTGGATGTCCATACTGGTCAGTTTCCCTATATAATTATGTTTGAAATAATTTTGAATTAAAAGAGTGCAGTACATAACATTATTGCTATGAACGAACTATGCCACAAACCCGTTCTGCTATTTCTAAAATCGCGCCATCTGTTGGCACACATTGGCCAATGTATCCCAGGGATGGGGGTATTACTAAATAAAATATCAAACGGACAACCAAAGTAATTGTTGGATGTATAGAATGCAGTGCGATCTACGCCCAGGGGGGACATCTTTAAATAATCTAAGCAACTGTCATGACGGTGTCAATCAATTGTGCGCGTTATCTGCGAAGAATACACTGATAAGTTTAGTTTCCGGTCAACAGATAAATGCGTATTATCGGGAAGGAATGTGTGTTTGTTGAGCTTGTTGTTAGTGTAAATGAACATTTTTTTTAAAAGGGATCTAGTAACTTTGTCGACATGTGCAAACACTGGCGAATGGATGATAGACTGTGTATTTATGGGATCTCATTATGTACACGGAGTCATGTGTGAAAATGTCAGGGCAAACGAATGTCATAACTATTATGACCAAGAAATGAGCGAAAATGCAAAGTGATATTCGCTTACCCATTGCACTGACATTGTTCACTGTTTCCAGTGCATAATTACAAATCCGAAAACTTCATTCGTAAATATCTTTCTAACGAAAAGGAATTCTAAAAACCGAAACCTGTTCCATGCTTCGATTGCTAATACGAATACAACACGGTATGCGAGAACCACTAGATTTCTAAGTAAGTTTTGTGGATTTGGACAATGTTATGTAGTGAGGTGGGAGGGGGGGGGGGGGGGGGGGTAGCAAGGGCTTGTACGATTTAGTTTGCGAAGTCGGGGACTATGCAAACCATCCACGTGCAATGATCTGCTTCCATAGAGTGGTGAAGTGTGATGTCATAAATGATGTCATAAACATTTTTTTTAGAATTTTCAAATTTGGACTTCATCTTCAGAAAGAGCATAACAAATAATGTCCAAATACCGAAAATCAAAGGAATAGGTTACGTATTGGCCGAGATATGCCCATGTGAATGATTTTTTGGTCAATGGGCAATCAGTGTTATAGTGGACTGGTTCCTAAATTTAGGAACCAGTGCATTATAACACTGATTGCCCATTGAAGTAAAATTCATTCGGATGGGCATATCTCAGCCAATACGTAACCTATTCCTTTGATTTTTGGTATTTGGACATTATTTGTTATGCTTTTTCTGAAAATGAAGTCCAAATTTGAAAATTCAAAAAAGTGTTTTTATGACGTCATGGCTTCTGTACTCTATAATCAGAACAAAATGATACTGCGCATATCTGTTGTAAATAATAAATGTCTAACTTTATGTCAAATTTTATTTTATAATTCCGCATTTATAATTGTTTGATAATTTCTTATAATTCTAGGTATGCATTATTGTTGATTGACGAAATACATGTTCTCCACACCGTGTTAATGTATCGTTCAAGTAAAAAATATGTTACAATTTCAAGTTTTATTTCACAATATGAAAACCAGCATGTTGTCTAACCCGTCAAGGATACCCTCGACACATTAATAAAAACATTCAATCATTTAACTGACAAATTAGCCATTTCTCACCCGATTTTCACAAACAAAGTTCACTGACTTTCGTATGAATGATGTGATAATCTTTATTATACACATATTACATCTGTTCATCTTTGGTATTAATTGTGAATAATTTTCTAAACCTTTTTGGCCATTAATGGGAGAAAAAAATGAAGTATTGAAATTACTATATATACACTAATTGAAATCTAATTGACATTACACCTCAAAACACGTTTTAATCGATGAATCTCAAATTATTGAATAAAATGTTGAACATTAATTATAGTCCATTTTGTCAACAAGAAGAAGATTTTTTTATTTTTTTAAAGTTTTGTTTTATATTCCTGAAAATGTGTGTATTGTTGCAGAAAAGGAATACAACTACAGCTTCAATGGCCCGGATTCACAAAGGAGGTTTGTACAAACCATGGTTTAAACCATGGTCTACATCTATGGAGTGCTGCTCGTATACAATTAAAACAATTTCTAATTTCTAATGATATGACTGTTAGTGCTTGCTAACCAGCAAATTTCACCATCTGAGAAGACAAACATGTATTTGGTGCATTTAGTAAATGTGTACCATCAACATTGTTAACAAGTAGGGGGGTTTACATTATTTCTCCATCAGTTTACAAATGGCACTCCATAGATGTAGACCATGGTTTAAACCATGGTTTGTACAAACCTCCTTTGTGAATCAGGGCCAATATGTTTATTCATTATCTTACATGTCTTAGAGCAGCTTACAAAATTGTCAGTTTTAATCTAAGTAAACCACATTTTGATGCATAGCAGCTAATAATTATTCTATAACTAGTATTCGATACGGAAAGACTACAAAATGGATACCCGATCATCCAAAAAATATTATGAATGTATAATGACACGCATAATTACTCTCTATCACCGGAAACCTGCTCAACAAGGCGTCCCAAATTATGTTTACGTGTTGCGGGGGTTGATTGAACAGCAGCTATACTACTGTATATTAGTTGTGAGAAGGGTATAATAATTTATGGTAAGTACCATGTCCCCTTTTTATCCCCAGGAGAGTATGGATAAATGGCTGATATAATTGCTAAATTAAAAAAGGTGACATCACAACAGAACATGGATAACACTTAACAGAACACGTACCGCGCCCTTCCGGGTTGGCTTCTACACGAATGGTTTCATAATTTCGATAAATGTATATTGTAATAATGAGAGCGGGTAAACACTGTTTAACAAGCCATGATCTTGTATCTATCTCGGTTGAGTAGTGTAAGGTTGAACAATGTGTGTGTGTGTTTCATATTAGTTGCAACTTCGTGACGTTGATATCGCGGCGCTGGAAAATTGAAAGGGCGTTTTAATTTGATAATGTTCGCCGATTTGTGTTATCATTGTTTCAGCTTCCTGATTACAATACCCTTTTCAAACCAAACCAAGCGAGTCCACCAGTTCCAACCTACGTGACCTGAGGGGTGTTTCACAAAGATCCTAAGTTGAACTTAACTCTAAGTATGACCTAACTATTAATGGAAAGCCATTTGTAGCCTTGGAATACAATATATTCAAAAGCAACAAAACAAAATATTTACATTTTCATAAATGTTGCATCAAGAACATCAAATCCCCTTGATAAGAGAAAATATTAATGATTTGAATCAACATGTTATGCCTTTGAAAAGGGACTTTTACAATGTTAAAGAAACCAATGGCTTTCCATACTAAGTCCAACTTAGAGTTAAGTTCAACTTAGGATCTTTGTGAAACACCCCCTTTATCCCATGTATTTAATATTGACATGACATGAAATGGAATAGAATGCATTTTAATGTCAATTGTAGTTATCAGTTAAATATTGACAATAATTGCAATAAAATAATGTTTAGTCATTCACATTTGTTATTCTACAATGTGTAAATTCTTAACATATATAAAGATACAATCAACTGCCCAATGAAAGGTACAATTATAATGGAACGTGACACAAGAACACAGTTATATTATTTTGTAAACTTATTCGCACTAAATACACGAATTAATGTTATAATCTATACATTAATTACAAATACAAATTATCAATAAAGATGATACAACCTTGAGCATTTCATATTAGTTTTGTGACGTACGTTGCTCACTTATCATTGCTTATGGTGCGCTGGAAACTAAACGGGGCGTAATATAATGATAATGTTTATGGATTAAGGAATAATAATTTCATCCCATTAATTCTTCTCTTTCTTCTGCCTCCTTCAGTGTTATTAAAGATTCTTGCAAACTGGAATATTAATTGCAAACTGTATGTAATAATTGCTTACAGGGTTATGTCGAGTGTGATGGCCCACGTGGGTCGATTTTGGGAGAGAGAGATAGATATCTTCGGGTGTATATTATACTCGTCATGCTTTACGTTTGTTCTTCAGAGACAGGCGAAAGCCGATCGGACACTGGGATGAGACGATGCCGGGAGATGCGGCGTCTAAGCTGACCTTTGTGCGCTGATTTAATTCTTCTCACCTATAGAGCTTTTGTCATTCGTCTAAAAAAATAGTGTATTAATATACCATAATGCTATTTGAATGAAATGTATTCATCTTATAGAGTAATCACATTTAATGATGACCATCAACATGAACAAAATCAAGCTGACGTAATAATGGAGAGTCGAGAATATGAGGGAAGTGAGGACAATTTTGAGAGGTAAAAACTTAAATAATGAACAGTTCATGTAAATGCATTGCTTTTAGGTTTCCCCATGCAGAAAAGGAGAAAATGTGATCACGCTGGTCCTGACGTTCCACTGTTTCTTTGATTCGATTTGTCGAGCGTGGTAAATGGCCAAATTAATGACATCCTTTAGCCGCCTTATCACATCGGTTGTCAGTTTTCTCAGGCTGCGGTAATAGGGTCTCGCTGACATCGCTCTGACGGGGTAGAGAGGGAGGAAGCGAGCGCGCAGTGGACCCCCTGTCTAACCGCGGGGCACGGCTGCATGCGAGTTGAAATCCGTCTTGTTTCTGTATTATTATATAGCGACCGAGCCGAGCCGGGCGCACATTACCGACACACACACGCTCTCTCACCCTTTCCGCTGTATACGGTATAATTCCAAATAACATAGACAGACAATAAGTACTTTAATATCAACAAAGACGCCCGTCTTTAATATGAATAATCCTCTTACTTATTAATGCGTCAAACTTCTTGCTAGTAAATGGATCACATCAAACTATATAATGAAATTGTAAAAAAAAAAAAAAAAAAAAAAAAAATGAGCGAAGGCTCTCGCGCAGAATTACACTGGTTGCCTACGTACATGAACGTTGTCAGCCTTTATACAACGAACGTTGACTGGCAAATCCAATTTTATTTTTAACCTACCTCTAATTTTTGATTGATAGGTCGGGCAAGTATTTTCTGATCTTTCCTGTTGCCAACATAATGCATCATGATCACATTTTATGGAAGAAAACAGATGGGGGTGAAAACTTCTACATTCATGTACAGGAAATGAATGGTGCTATATGTTCCGAACGCTTCGGGTGGTGGTCAGATGGAAGTCAAGAAACTAGTAATGTGACAATAACTTATTTGCATATTTAAAAACAATAACAGAATTGTAGAATAGTGAAAGTACAAGCTGTATTTTTTCCCCACCACTCGCTATCCCCGGAGCGAAAAAAAAAAACAACACAAAAACACGTTATCTAGGTTAAAACATTAGTAACGACTGATTACAATTATTTGTTATGTGTTTGATTGTGTTTTTTCTCCCCCGAATGATTATTGTTTTTGTCCCTTTTCCCTCGCCTGTGTATGTGTGTGTGTGTGTGTGGGGGGGGGGGGGGGGTCGATGGGGTGGGGTGGTAGTACTAAAATTATCATATTTGTACTATTGCATTTTGGCTTGACTGAAATTTGTGGACTGAAATACATGTAATCGAACAAGCTGCTGGGTTATGTTAACACCGATTTTAATATAATTAAAAGATGTGTAAATACGCAATCGTGGCAATAACAATTATTGGCTCAAGAATACACAATGCATTGTACAATAATTTCATTTCAATTTCATTTCAATTTATTTAGCATTTCCATAAAAATATACATATAAAATACAAACAATAAATAGGAATACTACACATACAACAAACAATGAAAATGCAAAGAGATCTAATTATAGCGTAGCTGTCTCTTAAAACGTGTAGGTTTAAATTCCAAACAATATAATATATTTACTATGTTCGATTCTATTCAGATTATCTTTATAATTCCAAAAATAAACATAAATTTTATGAAAATCAGAATTTCGTATCGAAGTGTGGATTCCTGTGAACAATGGAAGCGTATTGGTTAGTTCAGTTCACTTCAGTTTATTTTCATTTCCAACAAAAAATGAAATATATAACAAAAACAAATAGAGTTAACATTTTGTAATAATAAGGATAATTTTAGGGGAAAATGACTGAATAAATAAAATGAAATGAAATAAAAAGAAATAAAAGAAAATGAAATGAAATGAAACGAAATGAAAAGAAAAGAAAAGAAAAGAAAAGAAAAGAAAAGAAATGAAATGAAATGAAATGAAATGAAATGAAATGAAATGAAATGAAATGAAATGAAATGAAATGAAATGAAATGAAATGAAATGAAATGAAATGAAATGAAATGAAATGGAATGGAATGGAATGAATGAATGAATGAATGAATGAATGAATTAATTAATTAATTATTTCATTAATTGATGAATACATGAATGAACGATTGAATGAACGGATGAATGAATGAATGAATGGAATTGATTAATTAATTAATGAAGCACTTAATTAATTCATAAAAATGGATAAGAGGTGTCTTCCCTAAGTTATATTGTTTTATTTTGGTATTATCCATGTACGATAATCACGAGGAATGGTATTTGGTAATTCATATCTCTTCCATATAGAACTGTGGATATTAATGCTCCTCCAAAAAACAACAACACAAACACCTCAGTTCGTGTAGTATGTTTGGTAATTTTCTAAGTCGATCATAACAAAACTCTTGGTGATCTCTTTTCACAGAGTGATGTTGTTTTTACCGTTTTCAACTTGCAATTATGATCACTCTCTAATCTACGACATTATGACTGTTTGGTCTGATTTTCTACGATAATCCTGTTATTTATTTATTTAGCGTGTACAAAAATGACGACCAATTTTACAGCAAAACTGTTGAGATCAGCTTCTCTTTACAAGAAGATCCAAACAGGGTGGAATATCTGTGAGGAATCGATCAATCCAAATCCCAATAATTATGCGCCTTCAGGCTAAAGCGTCTAGCGATATGTAGCGCAGCAAAGTAGATATATATTGTGCCTATTTCTCAGTTACCTCTTTCGAAGTTTAACTCTATTTTCAATATGGATTGTGATAAATAACCCCAGGGCACATGCTAAATTACAACCACAGCACATTGTTTTTCGAGTGCAATATGACTACATGGAACAATAAAAGAAAATATCTATGAAGCGTTTTATATACAAATTGCGAAACGGATAAGTGATGTCTCTCCTTTTGTTATGTTACGTATATTGAGATCACATTGAAAGCTGATAAATATATTTGTAGTGTTGGTGACGTGTATACTGTTATTAATACAAAACAGCAACTCATTTAAAAAGGAATTGTATTATAGATAAAAACACTTCGATATCTAAATATTCAAATATAAAATATAAATAGAAGTTAGCGATCTGATTTTTTTTCTTCATATTTGTAATAAAAAATACATGGAATAATTATTGTGAACATGAGATACCTGTATTCTATTGACCAACACAACAGTGAGGAGAAATGTAACTGTAAATAACTGTTAGATGTTCCAAGGTGATGATTTTCTCATTAATTCGCGAAGTTTTGATAGCAATATTATTACTCTGTCATCATCATTATCAAAATGAACATAGGGGCGTGTTTCCTCATAGTTATTCACATTTTTGAAACGACATTTCAGTAATGTTGTTCAGCAAAGTACAACAATGTTTGAACGCAAGTGTTGAAAGCATTAGATTAAAAGTGCAAGATATAATTCAAAGCATTAGTTTGAGTTTGAAGGTCGCTGGTGGGCTTGGTAAGGGGATAGTCCCACAGAGTCAATTTCCTGCTGTAATGTGTCGTGCATGCAAACGACATCCTTACGCTCTAAACACACTCCGAAAACGTTTACCAAGTCAAAGTAATTTAGTTGATTACTTTCTTCTCAAGACCATGCAGAAATCAAACCCGTATAGATTTTCTCGTGCCGAATTTCAAGCTGGACCATCCATCATATCAGAGATACTGAAAGTGTATAATCATTGCACATGGGATCGCAGTTATTATTGGTAACGACGGGGTCGCGCGTGTTTGGCGCGTTGTTGAGCGCGGGCAGTTTGCACTTTCACAAGAGTCGAACGTAATCGTGCACCAAGCGGACAAATAGTATTACTTTGTCTCCATGGTTAACGTTGTCCGTCTCTTCACGGGCGAACTGGCAAATACTATAAAAGGGGGCAGAATGTTCGTTTGTCCTTGTAAAATCCTCACTGTCCTTAAAAAGGGCTGATTTTGTGCCCAAATACGCTGATTTGGCCTAAAAAATACTTCACATTTTGACGTCTTATCCGAAAATGGGATGATTTTGCGAGAATCGTTGCTTTTCTCAATACCCTCGGATAGGAGCGAGAAGGAACGAGTGTGTGCGTGTGTGTGTGTGTGTGTGTGTGTGCGTATGTGTGTGTGTGTGTGTGTGTGTGTGTGGTGGGGGGGGGGGGGGGGTGGGCGGGGTGGGGGCTACAACCCCTAGGACCTGCGTCATATGTCTGTGTCATTGTTCCATCATTTCTACTAGTTCGTTGAAGTAATTCATGATCTTAGAAACGTGAATAGCTTTTTTCAAATAAGAGAGGGCGCCAAATCTGAAAGAAATGGTAAATTCGGTCATTCTGTCCATGTCTGCATGTCAAATGGCCTATACTTTGTTTATTTCTCGACCGTTTTTGCTAATAATTCCCCTCATTATATTCTTTATTCCTTCACTTCTTTACTTGTCTCCTAATTAACCTGATTTTTGGCAAATTTCTTTCATTCACATGTATGTAGGTCAGACCTTAAAAAATATACTTCTTTCATGCTTATGTAATGCGTGTACTGAACTTCTATTACAACTAAATCTTGCCTGCAAACAAATAATTCCAAAAAAGAGAACACAGTTTTATAGTCATGAGTATTTTCACACGTAACTGGAAATTATGTCTTTGTTTGCAAACAATATAAGTTTTTAAAATTGATATTATTCAACTTATGCGTGTCATAATGGTGGCACTTGTGAAGGAAAGTAAACGTGTTGTAACACTTGTTCTCGATTGTATAGAATAGTTGCAGACAATTCGTTGGGATTATTTTCATTCAATTCTACTTACCGATGATTCATCGAATCATTATTATAGATCGTTTTACAATAAATTGTGACTATTTCAATTCTTCCCCAACCATTCTTGCATATCTCTCTCATTTTTCCAACAGAAATCTGAATCAACAAGATATGTAACAGGACGCCGACGATCGCGGGTATAGTGGATGATAAGCGGCGATTATTTTACCAGTGCGGACGGAGATATTTTTGACCGGCGGGCAGGTTGTGCGCGAATCATCCTTGCCAATAAACGATGGTAATTAAGCAGACATATGTCCAGATATGTATCCACTGTCTGACCCTCAGGACGTGACCATGTCCAGGGGACGAGTGGCAACTCTCATCATTGTCTGCGAGGTAAACCAGTGTGATCTCAGGCACCTAGCACACCATCTGATAGTTCGCCCCTGGCCCGAGCTCTGCCCGCTTCATTAACCGAGTATCGTGTTGCTTGCACCCACGGTGACATCATTAGTTTTTAATCAAAACGTATTTGTTAATCATCAGCATCAGATCGAAGGGACCCCGAGGACAACAAATTAATCATCGTGCATGGCGGACTATATAGAAGAAACTTGACAAAAAATGTTTAAACTGAAAGGCAGTAGCATGTAATCCCCACATCCACACCGCTTTCCACCATCATAATGCCGCCAAAAGTCGACCAACATGATTGTCATGACAAATAAATGCATTAGGCATATTCGGATATATGATGAGATATATATAGAGAAATATATAGAAAGAGACGAGGAGACGATGGGGGTGAATGCAGAGAGAACGAGAGAGAGATGGGTAAAATGGCGGATAATGTAGTAGTGGGAGAACATTAACGCTCAACCGCGGTGTTTATTTCTTCGTTTGCATCTTGATAGCATTAAGGGTCTCACATGGAAATCTTAATCCGCAGGAATACGGATGGTTTGAGGATGCTCGGTATTATATAAAGTGAGAAATTGTAAATCGCGATCAGAAATTGAACTGATGATCATTTGTCATCATCAGAAACCACTCTATAGGTTCGGTGCGCCCTTTCCCCGTGCATTGTATACGACGAGAGCAAATATTGGAGCTGAGAATTAGCCGCGACATCGTACTTTGTCAGCTCTAATCCCGCCAGCTTCCACAATTGGTGTCGAATTACAAATGCTAGTTCTAATTTGACCTGCGCGCTCCATGATTAATCCCCCTTCTCAGAGCGCGTATGTATATAGCCCACGAGAAACCCCCCTCGCACCACCACCACTACCATGCACCTCGATTTAATCGAGTTTCGAATTTCGCGATTTCATTTCGAACAATCGGAGAAACCAGTCATGGCCCATACATCCTTTCTTGTCATGATTTATCGCATCCTCTCTCCCAGGCCCCCTCTCCCCCTATCTCCATCTCCCCCATTCTCCTTTGCTCTCTCACCTCTACGTTCATGGCATTGTTCTTCCTATACGCATCGACCACGTCTTCATCTTGTGATGATAACCGAAAGATGTCTAAATCAGTGCGTCTCTTGCTTTGCGTCTGTGCATGCACCCACATCCGACGAATGTTTGTGCAAACCATGCATCTCTCGCGATTAGTCGCCGGCTAGCTCATAGCTGATCAGTCTCCTTCCCGCCGTTATTACCGCCCTGTTTTGCATACATGTTACTCGATACAACTCCAAGGAGTCTACTTTTGGCACAAAGAAAGGCGACAGAGACAAAAGGAGTGGGCGACATTTTTTTCATATTTTTTTGTTAAAGAAAAAAATTCAATCATAGTATATTGCGTATTCCCATTGTATTACAATCCGTCTGAACAAGGAGTCTCTTCGAGTCTAAGGGCACTCAGTCGATGAAGTAGGCCGGCTGTTTATTAGTCTGAACTTCCCAGCCAGATATACCCAATCTCATTAACTTCAACCTCTCCTCATCATGATCATGATTATGATTATTGATATGGGCGTCTTGACTCCATGCACGACTCTTCGCCAAAATAATCATCGATACCCATAGCCCTACATGTGAAGAATAAAAAAAACAAGAAGAAAAAGAAAAAAACAGGCCAGCACCTTTCTAGAACATGCAAACAAATATCAGTAAATTGTCCTGAACAGAAAATGGGAATTAATCATGGGCATGATACAAAGGGAGATCTGCATTACGACACGAAAATATATATTGAAGTAGCAATTCGAAAGAGATGATGAATATTAATTTGAAAGTGTGATGGCTGGTGCGTGGCGCCTATTTGAAATGAACAGGGAAATTGTTGCATTTTTTTAGTCTTTCTTCTCTCGCTTTCTTGTTTTATATTATGGTAATAACTGTACATGTTCAGGCATTATGGTTATAGCAGCCACTAACAATGTACATCCATGCACACATACACAGACATATATTTACATACAATATAACAGAAAACAAACACACACACACACACACACAAACACGCACACGCGCACACACACACACACACACACACACACACACACATACACCCTCACACAAATGCGAAAAAGATACACATGTACCACGTTCACACAAAAACGCACGCACGCACGCGCGCACGCACACACACACATATATACATTTACACATTTGAACACTCACAAACCCAAACACACAAAAAACACACACAAACACGCATTTAGGTACATGGCGCAGTGCCTTTGTCCCCATAGTTACGACTCTGATGAAATAAGAAACATTTACACAATGGTAAGTGTTAGTATTGTTTATTTTCTGCTTACACACTACCGACTACCATTTATCATTTAAGAAAAATATCTTCGAAAAGGATCAAAATTGCTTGATACAATTATCTGACATTCTGTAGTGGTATACATAATTATGCACTGAACAACATTTATAATGGTATCTATATAACAATGTCTATTTCTAATGATTTTCTGCTGCTTATCAGTAAGTTTAAATGAAATACAATACGTACGAGCTGCAAATTCTAATAATAATCACGACAAAAGAAGGCCAGCCTTGTTCGTGAACATCGCTATATAAGAAAATATGATGATTATTATATAATATGAATATAATATATGATATGATAATTATTTTGTATGTACATATCTACAAAGGGGTTCCTCATAAAATGGACATTGTAGATCAAAGTCCGAATAACTCTGTCTGTGCCGAGCTATTTTGTCACGATTTATCTTGAACTCACATTTTTGTTTGAAATGCACAAAACACGTACAATACCACTTGTATGTATAAATGTATGAGACCTGAAAATAATGCATTATATCATTAAAGATATTAAAGCGGCTTAGTAACATTATCCAAATCCTCAAAACTTACTTGGAAATCTAGTGGTTCTCTCCTACCTTGTTGTATTCATATTAACAATAAAAGCACGGGACAGATTTCGTTTTTTAAAATTTCCATTTCGTTCAAAAGATATTTCCGATTGAAGTGTTCAGATATGAAATTGTCTACGGGATAATTTCATGCCGTGTACAAAGTAAGTACCATGAGTTAGTGAATATCACTGTGCATTTTTGCTCATATCTCAGCCAAAAAACATCCAATTAACATGAAATTTTCACTCATTACTTTATGGACATATCGGATCACTCCAATACACATTGTATTAATCACTCATCAATTTTTGCACTTGCCAACAAAGTTACTAGATCCCTTTAACATGATTAAAGTAATCCACTTTGTCAAATTCAACAAAAATTACATTTCTTTTGTACCTTGTTGTTTGGCATATTGTAACAGAAGAATGAAATGTGTTGTTTGTTCAAACGTCTCTCTATTTGTGGAGGTAATATATTATGTGTGCATGAAAATCGTTCCAATCGTTTACAGCTCTATGACATTTGTGTGCATTATGGCTTCTGCGGGTTTCTATGGGTCCTATGGGTTTCTGTGTCATGTGGGTCTCTATGAGTTTCTATGGGTCCTATTGGTTTATATTGGTCCTGAGGGTCCTGTGGGTTTCTATGGGTCCTGTGTGTTTCTGAGTCCTATATGGGCTTCTATGGGTTTCTATGGGTCCTATTGGTTTCTATGGGTCCTGTGGGTTTATATGGGTTCTGTGGTTTTCTGAGTCCTATGGGGTTTCTATGGGTCCTTTTGGTTTCAATGTTTTCATGCACAGGATTTAACCATGTGGATTATATGGGTCATGCTGGTTTCTACGAGTCCTGTCGGTGGGACCCATAATGGGTCCCACGGGAATAAACTATGTTCAAACAGGTGTTCTATTGTAATTTCAGGTAGTGTGGACAGAGTCCAACAGAAACCAACAGAAAATTCCTATTGGTTTATATGGGTCTCTATGGGAATTCGACCTGGGTTATGTGGTGCAATTAAATATTCGACATTGGCACTCGGTGATCCATTAACTTTGACAAATTCAACTAAAATCACTTGAAGCTTCGATCCTCATATCTGTTGCAGTTTGTTGTTTGGCTCAAGGTAAACATATGAATGATATTGGTTTTAATTTTGTAAATGTTTGTCTAATTATATTCATGAATAAATTGAAAAGCCTTGCGGAACGCTTTATATTGCGAAAAAAGGTAATAATAATAACAATAATGACAACAATAGCGAAACCAAATATTATTATCATCACTATTAACATGATTAAAGGGATACCTGTAAAGTGTCAGATATTGCACAAAATGACATTTGATACTTCAATCCTATACCAATATCATTGTAAAACATTTTGAAAGATTTGTGAAAGTTTGAAAGAAAACGAACACTGTTTACCTAGTGAAAAAAACGTATATTGAGTTCATATTTTATCACCGAATACTGATGGCCTGCCGTAGATTTGTCGCAGTAATAATCATCCGTTTGACGATATCCGCACCCGTGTATGTTTACAGACGGTACAGAATTCATGGAATTTGCGCGCGCTTGGCTCAAAGTTC
>JBAMJV010003586.1:0-20846 GCA_037951105.1 Echinarachnius parma | reverse complement strand
TTAAACGTTGAACACAAACTGTTGACATCATTACTGGATAAGAAAAATATTGGTATCGTCAGTAAAAACTATAGTTTGAAGAATGGTACTAGCATGTTGTAGATCGTTCACATACAAAATAAATAACAAGGGACCTAATACAGAACCTTGGGGTACACCAATATTTACATCACGATAACTAGACGATTCAGTTCCAATAGACACATATTGCACTTGATTACATAAATAGCTTTGAAACCAATTTAGAGCAATGCCTCTTATTCCATAATATTCCATTTTTTAATTAATATACCATGATCAATACAATCCAAAGCCTTTGACAAGTCTAAAAACAATCCAAGTAATATTTGTTTATTTTCAAAAGCTTCTGATATTGTATTTGTAAATTCCATCAGAGCCATGTAAGGGGAATGCCCCTGTCTACAACCAAATTGTTTCATATATAAAATATCTTTCTTTATTAAATAATCCATCAATTGTTTATAAATCAATTTTTCGAATATTTTGGAAAAAAACATAACAAGGAAATTGGTTTATAATTAGTTTAGAGTGTCCTTGCTACCTCCTTTATGAATATGATTTTTTTTTGTGCTGTTTTCAGGCAGTTTGGAAACACACCATCTTCAATAGATAGATTAAACATATTATACAATGGTTTTACAATAAGAATTATACACCTTTTTATAATACTAATACTAATGCCATCATATCCAGGGCTTTTATCAGCTTTAAAATTATTTACAATTTCAAGAATATCACATATTTGAACAGGTTTTAAAAACATAGAATTAGAATAAGCATTTTGCGGTAAAAAAATCAATAAAATGTGATGAACTAGGTGCAATATTTTCTACTATTTCAGAGCAAATACTACTAAAAAAAAGTCATTAAAAGTGTCAGCAATGACATGCTGATCATAAAATAATAAACTGTCCATTCGGCTGCAAAATGCGAAGCTGCATATTTTCTCTTGTCTTATTCAAAAGCTTGTTTATGATTCTCCATGTAACTTTCATATAATTTTGAGCTTTTTAAAATTGGTTCATATAATAATTTCTCTTTTTCTGACGTACTTCTGAATTAACAATATTTCTATATATGAGATATACACATTCTTACGATATTCTGTTGGATTTTTGACATATTTTGAATACAATACATTTTTATTATTACACATTTGTTAAGACCTCTATCAAACCATGGCTTTTTATATTTCATACACTTCTGTTTGCGTTCTACAAATGGAAAACATCTATTTTATAAACAATTATTATTTTCGTAAACAAATTGAATCTATTATTAACATCACCATGTTGTAAACATCTTTCCCAATCAATTTGGCTTAAATCTTCACAAAATTTAGCAGTATTCTTATCATTTTTCTCACGTTTATAAGTTGTTTCAGCATATATTTGTAATTCAAATTTATAATGACAAAATATAGGAAAGTGATCACTCACAGCGCATACTATAAGGCCAGATTCAATTATTTTTCAGGTCGATTTACAAACATGTTATCTATCAAAGATATCGAATTTTCAGTTACCCGTGTAGGTTTAAGAATCATTGGAATAAAAGAATATGCCATTAACAAATCAACAAAATTATCTACGTCATAACAAACTGAAGTATTCAATAAATTAACATTAAAATCACCGGTTAAAATACATTATTTATGCTCAGTTGATACACGAGTTAATGAATGTTCAAGACAATTCAAGAATTATAAAACAGACTGTGAAGGCGGTCTATAAATTATGGCAAGAATAATATTATGATATTTAGTACGAATTTCAATAAAAAGTGACTCAATACTTTCATTAAAAATTGAATTGAATTGAATTGAATTGAAAATGGTTTATTGAATAAAAGTACATGGCAGCTAAAAAGCTGAATTGCGTACAATTTTACAAAGTCATACAAACAAATAACATATAAATATAAAATTTGATATACAAAGACATAAACATATTAATACTGCTTTACTTTAAAACGTCAACTTCTAGGATGGCATAATCAGCCATGTAAAAATAAATTTAAATTGATAAAATGTCTGCACGATTATCGTAAACCTAAATCAATCGGAAAGTGTGATGCTAAAGCTTAGTGGAAATATGTTTCAATTGTTAAGATTGCGTAGAATATATAACTACAATTGCAAGCAATACTAATATGCATATTAACGATTAAGCATGAGTATAAACATTCAATCTTAGTATCAATTAATATAACAATCTTAATCAATGTGGCGTTAAATAAACTATTGAGATGATAATTATGATAGTGCATAAAGATTTGTCAATCATAATTAAATTAAATGTGGTATACAAATTAATTTTCCATGAGTAAAACATTTTGCATAAACACCTTATAAAATGAGCTATTATTATGCACTACAAAGCAATCAACTTATTAAAGTATTAATGTGTGGAATTGCCCAAACAGAACATAATACTTATACTGCACAAAGAATACCGTGATTCAATTGAAATGTTGGGTACAATATCAAAGTAATTATTACAAAAGTATTATATTAATGCATGTAATTATACAAAAATATATATAACCAAAATCTGGGTATTGCAATAAAAGAGACAAAGAGTAGTCGTTGTAGTGGGATTTACTCATTTCGGTATGGTATATTAAATAATAATAATGCAATGAGTTATACTATTATTGCATATAATGTCATAAATAAGCTCATCATGCAGATTTATAAAACTAATCATATATTGCACAATAAATAGTGGTTCAATTGGAATTTTGAGTGCGATATTAATTCATTCATTAGGTATGGTATATTGAATATTAAATAATAACAGTTCAATGGGCCATAATATTATCGCATATAATTTCAAAAATAAGCTCATCATGCAAGTATTTAAAAAATAATCATATGGGTGTTTCCCCATGATACGTATTACTCAGACATGTCATTGCGTAAGATTCCCGATCTCTTACTGAACATTTAACAGTCGTACCATGAATGGGATGGGACTATTTCTGCACCGTTCAGTTCTGCATCTCAACTCAGTGAACGCTTCTCGGTTGCGCAAATTGCGACCATGGACAGCTTCTCTCTTTACCGGAAGCAGCTCGTTTAGACATGACTGGGGTTCCGTCATTCTTTTTGCAAATTTGCGACAGAGAGAGAGACGTCGTTCACTGAGCATGAGCAGTTTACATGTTTGAAGTGCGTTTTGATAGTTCTGGTATCCTAGGCCGAGCATGAGACGACATGCCCTTTTCTGGATCGCTTCGATCTTGTCACTCTGGGTCGAAGTTAACCCAGAATGCCACACCACTGCACAATATTCCAGTACTGGACGTATAAAAGAACAGTATACAGTGGTGAGATCGTCGACACTCAGTCCGAAACCCTTCAAAATCCTCAATAGATGAAGTCTCATGCTCGCTCTTCGGAGTATGTCTTGAACATGGGAATGCCATTTCAAATCTGACTGGATTGTGACACCTAATATTTTCAAAGAGTCCACACATCGAATGCTGACATCTCCAATTACAATAACGGGAGGTTGTTGGAGGTTGCGTCCAAAGGAAATGTTCATCACTGAGCATTTCTTCGGGTTGAGTTTCATATGGTTGTCATCAGACCACTTGCACAGCGGATGCCTGGACGGTAGATTCATGTTGTGTTTTTCGGCATTCAGCTATTGTTAAATCGTCAACATACTTCCAGTGTGGGAGAGGGTCATCCTTGCAAGCATCATTAATCATTGCAAGGAATATGACAGGTCCAAGTCGGGTTCCCTGCGGTGCTCCTGTTTCGAGTGGCAACCAATCGGATATCTCACCGCGGTACTTTACACATTGAACACGATCACTCAGGAAGTTGCTGATCCACGCCACAGCACTTTCTCGTACCTTCATCTGTAGTAGCTTTGGAATGGCTATGTTGTGGTCTATTCTGTCAAATGCTTTACTGTAATCAGTAGTTACTAAGGTACAGGTGGTTTGCGGTTTGTCAGAATTTGAATGGATGGTATGTAGGAGACTTATCAGGTAATGGGAAGTGGAGATATTTTTTTGATTGCCGAATTGCGAGCTATCAACACAGATCTTCATATCTGAAAAATATCAAGATCATGTCGTCTCACAAATTGTATATCATTTCTTACATAAAAACCAACACCGCCACCTCTTTTTCCCTTTCTGTTGCCAACATAAGAATATCCATCTAGTGAAATAGTTTCATTTTCAGAAAGCCAAGTTTCAGACACCAAACACAATACACACATACACAACCCATCAGCAGCAATGCAAAGTATGAAAAATGAAATATGTACATAATTATGATCACTATACAAATTAAGACTAAAATACAAGGAGTATAAAATGTAAGGAGCAATGAATTGTACTCGTTCAATAAGTTAAATTTAAATATTAAAATAAGTGAGACCGTTTTTCAGGTAGGTTGTTCATTTGTTTTAGGTTTGAAATTCAAGTACCCAGGGAGCAAACACCCCTTTTTTTAGGATATCATACATGGAATGTTATAAAAGGTTGTTCACCAGAAATGTCTTCTAGGACCTTCTAGGATCACAACCTAGGTGGACAACCTCGCAATCTAGCTACTGGAAGTTCACAAAACGTGTACAAACGATTTTACCCCTAATGTACGTTAATAGCGCCTTAAATCCTTAGGGTTCGTGAAAGTTTGTCTCTGCTATTTTCACAATAATACTAAAAAGCATTATGATATCATCACATCGCTTCAGATTTGTATTCTGTAGAGTAGTGTGCATCTTTTGATACCAAATTTGACTGCATAATACTTTCGGTTAATGTGTCACGTGTCACTTTAAGTCACGTGTTACACAAAGGACTTGAAATTGCAGGTTCGGTTATATACAAAAATACATTGAAATGTTCAAGATATTTAAAACGTTGCACAATTTGTATTTGAAGTTCTTCAAATGGCATTCAATTTAATTTTTGAAAGTTTTTGAAATGATATAAACGAAAACAATAGAATAATTAATACATTAAAAACAATACAATAAATAAGAATATGAGTTCCTAATAGTGTATTGTTGGTATATGATTTTACTAAATCGTTATAATAGAGGTAAAATAGATTTAATAATGAAATGTACATATTGTAGAATGAGGACATATATATTGGTTATAGAGTACAGATATAAAATAGACCTTGATAAAGAATATAATACAATTAAGAAAATCACTTTATTAAATGGTTAATATTATATTAACCATTTAATAAAGTGATTTTCTTACTAATAACCATTTAACGATATATCTGACAAAAATGCACTTATATACTTGTTTGTATGTGTGTTACGTATTTTGCCAATATTAACATGGAACTAATGCAGAAGTCAGCAATGAGTGTAAATATTTTGTAGGTGTAGACTGTAGGGAAAGATAAGGGAAAATAAATGAAGCGGCGAAGGCAGTAGCGCTTACCTCAACTCTCCGTCGAATTATTGTTAACGTGTTAAGTAGGAAGATTCTGTTTATTCAAAATGTACATGATAATACAATCAAACAAAGTAATGGGCATGGACAAAAACAATCATGATAAAAAATGATAATCTTACCAGAGAAAAACAAAGTGACCTACTCTACATCTTTCTTTTTTTTTTATTCTGTCATACCCCCGATGTAACTTTGTTTTAATTGCCAAGTTTTTAAAATGATTTTTTTTTATATTTATGTATTTATGTTTTGTATGTATGTATATCTTTATGCTGTGTTTTTCAATGTAAACGTTGTAATTTCTATCTGAAACAGGGCCCTCTTGTAAAGCAGGCCTTTGTGGCACTGAATGGGGCTACCCTGTGTTTTTAAAGAAGACTGAATAAATAAAATAAATAAATAAATAAACAATGTTTAATACAATTTGTGTTAATGTTGTAGGCCATTTTCTGAGCCATCTTACCCTTTTAAGTTGTACTGGTACATCATTGTTTCAACAAGTCCACATAATTATAAGTTGTATTTGACTCATAGAATTGTTCATTGGACTAGAAGGACACACAGGTATATCATGAATGAGCACTTAACATTTAGAAAAAACATAGACCTATACTGTTTGAATCCGTGACATTGCATACTTGTCATTGATGGTGACCTAACCTCCCATGGAGAAGCATGTTCTTTATTGGGAAAAGATCTTCAAGAGGGATCACTATAAACAGCCTGTATATGGCACCTTGTCAATGATTTGAATCCTCGAACTGGTCAGGTTGATGGTGTTAACAAATATGGTTATATCATGTGACGGCGCATGTCTCCAGGACTCATTAACCATTAAATAGTTCACTCAAACACTGTTCTCACTAAGGAAGCTCAGGGCAGTTCCTGTGTTAGCTGTCAACTGCACCAGATCTGTGGTTCAAGAACTACATGACTGTTTGTAGACTTATAACATGTTATCGAGCACATCATTGATACTCCTTAGCGAATGAAATACTTTTCAGAAATGTATATATGATCTTTAAATAATGACGTTTAGTTTTAGAGGGGTATCATTCATAAAAATGCTTATTAAGTTTACATCAGCATAATCCACAAGTATATTATAGGTTATTTCACATTTGTGAAAATACCAATAAAACTATACTATTTTATATTGTCATCTAACGATAACTGGTTTCTTTATATGATTATGTAGCCTGATGATTGTGGTTTGATTGATCACTTTGCAGTTTCCCCCTATTTAAGGATCTTCATCATGTCAGACTTAATAACAATTCTACCCCTTCATTTAGCATAATTTTGGAATATGAATAGACTTATACTCGCACTGGTAAGCTGTGATTTCTTTCCTGCTTGTGGTACTGTCCGTGCCATGTGTAAAAAGTGCATTGACATGTTCTTGCTGTTGTTTGGATTAATTTGTTTGGCCTTCTTTTTCTTGCGAATGGAAGTTAACAAGCTTTATACAAGGATGTCGTCTAATCAGTTGAAAAGGACTCATTTCAAAGACATGTCAGCTTTCATACCTCGTTATTTTGACTTTGTATTAATAGCACTCTTTCAAAACGATGTCGATGTACCTTCGTATCCCCAACCCCCTATTATGATACTGAGTGCAGCTTTGTAATGTAATATGAGACGATGTATAACCACAAAATCACTTTGTTTGGAATTGTAACATGATTGTTTAGTTATTTTATGTATTTTTGATGAAAATTGTGAAAAATAGTATGAAAACAGTTCCAAAGGCCTGAAACAGATAATAAAGATTTTGCTTGTAATAAATGGCAGCTATCTATGATTGAATATTTTGGAACTTGATGTGAAAGGTTGGAAGGGCACAAGCTTTCCACATATGAGGTCCTGAGTTCGGAATCAGAGAGTGCCCGGAAGGATGGAACGTGATTCATTAGCACTGTATTCATATACAAGGTGTCAGGCTGGAATACGCCCATGTGAGTTAGAAATGTGCACTCTTGTGTGCTGGATTGATTGCAGTATGTATCCAATGACTGGGGATAAATGTAATGACGCACCGCGATTGTCTTACATTGATACGTTCGCTAAATTATAACATTCATTTTATCATTATAATTATTACATGTAATTATTCTTATGTATTTCTTTGTTTCAAATTCTTTTAATTTGTATTGTTTTATCCTTTGTTTTGCTAGTGTACTGTTTTTTTCATATTACTAAATGACATCGAACATGTATAAGGTTTTTTACAGTTAAATATTTGTGTCATTCTATGATAATCTGCACCATTTCCACAGATTTTGGTCCATAGGCGTATGTGAAATTTCATATTCTATGTCTGACATGTGACATATAAAGGCATGTGACAAAAAACAATAGAAGTAAAAAGGAAAAATTTGGTATCAAAAGATGCACAACTATCTATGAAAGACATATTCGAAGCAGTTGGATGATAGCAGCATGCGTTTGGGTGTAATCGTGAAAATACCAGAGTAGGATATTCATGAACCCTAAGGATTTATTGCGCTTTTAACGTACATTAGGGGTAAAATCCTTAATATGTGTTTTCTGGCCTTCCAGTAGCTAGTTCGCGAGGTTGTCCACCTAGGTTATGCTTCTAGAAGGTCCTAGAAGACAATTCTGGGCCCAAACCTTTTATAACATTCCATGTATGAAAAAACCCCTTTGCTCCCTGGGTAAAGTGTTATGTTTTCTCAATTTGTTCAGGTCTTCTTCAATTGTGATCAGTTTTGTGATGTGATTACCTCCACTGGCCGTGATGCTAACAATGACGCGTCCATCGGTTGACCATGCAGAGGCAACACCGGTTGTCTTCCTTGCTGTGGCCGGGAGTTTCTGATTCTCGAGAGCGAGGTCTTCTACTATTACGATTCCTGTACCTTTTAACTTTTTCCTATTCTTCCTGTGGGTCATGAGCCTAACTATAACAGATCGCTGGCGCGCTCTGCCAGCTGATGAGGTTCCAGATGAAGGACCCGGTCCTGATGATGGCTCATTGGGATTGTGAGGTCTGCCGGTCCTGTGCGAGCGGTCGATGTCACTCGCTGGATCGATCAGCACACCTAGCTTCTGGGTGATCATGTCAGCGACGATGGTATCGGTGTTCTCCCCCTTTGTTTCAGCGAGCCCAAATATGCGGATGTTTGATCTTTTGGAGTACTGCTCCGATCTGTTTATCTCGGCTTCCACTCTGTGTACGGCATGTTGTTGCTGGATCATTCTCTCCTGCAGGTGTTTTATCTCGTACTCTTTCTCTTCTAGGTTTCGTTGAATATCAAACACATCTCCTTTTAGCTCCTTAACGGTGTTGAGAAATTCCCCCAAATTCTCTTCTAGTTTCTCCTCCAGTTTTCTTTTTTAACTGATTGGCCCACAATTTTGTTGAGTAGATTGTTGAATTCGGGGTTTTTATGTAGATCGTGCATCACTTGGGTGGCTATGGCAACAGCCTGTCTTGTGCTTTTTGTGTTGCTGGCAGTTGTAGCGGTTTCCTGAGCTTTAGTGGTCATTGTGATGGTATTAGGTAGTGACAATAGACCGTAGATGTTGTGAACTTTGTTCCAATACGGATGAATAGATGCATAGACTACTACAGGTAATACAATGGTGAATGGTGAGTTACACATAGACGAACAGTCAGTGTAGCAGTGCACTTACACAAACGTAGACGTATGGGACCAGTCTACATGCATTCACTTTTCATGAAGTTGTCTCATTTTCAATCAATCCAGTTGCTCCAAACTTATTTAAATGTCTAAAAGTCCATACATTTTCTTGATAGTGTTGTAGCTTATTATGTTGATATATACTACAGTGACGATGAAATCAAGTCCGATACATTAATCTTGGTCTATATTCGACGAGTTTCGGCTCACGAATCATGATATAGATGTACTCGGGGATGAAGAGAATGTATTATTGTTCTTGTTTACTTGTTTACTTCTCTTCATTTTTTTTTTTTACCGACAAAAGGTTTCAATCTCGGACATCAACGTGAAAAAAGTGACAAACCAAGTTGCAATAGTCACAGGCAACACGATGGAGATAACTTCAAATGACATCTCAACGGTCGGCAATATTGCAAGTGATATTGCCAATCAGAATTCTGGTGATCAGGCGGTGAGTACTCGGTCCTTAAAGGAACTACAGCGTCTAGATGGCCTAATTTTCACAATTAGGCTCTCTCTACGTAATTTTTCCTCAAGAAAAAGAATTTGGCAGTCATTTCCCATGAAGTCAATACATTTTGGGGTAATTAGTAAATATCTAACTGTCCTGGGAACGCCCCTTTTAAATCGCCAAAATGTGACGTCATCTAAAGAACAGACTAATGAACTAAATTCTGTAGATGACGTAAGCCAATGAACTGTCAATCACATGTCAATCACGCTGCAGATTCTGGACCCTAACCGTGAGTGGGGCGTAAACTGGCTGCTAAGTGAGATTTGGCATCAGAAAATTGGTCTAAAATGACTACTGTGTTTATTTTCATGGAGTTTTTTTTTCTGCAGACCTATTTTACAAGGCATCAACTATGGAATAAGTGCCAAAGTACGTTGTATTCTTTAGTTCCTTTAATGCTTTATTGGATGTTTGAATCATTAGCTGTGTGCTTCGTAATATACTTTTCAATGATTTTGGATTTGTTCGTTTTATTTGGTTTTTGTTTGTTGGCTACGGAATGGAATTATTGTAAACAAAAAATTAACACGATGGATAACCCATATTCGTTATCAATTGGATGTTTGAATGTGATTTGGTTGATTGGTTGGTCGGTTGACAGATATGTCGGTCGGTTATTTGGTTGGTAGAATTTGCTAGCTGATTTTATGTTAATCCATTCAGGACTGGTCCCGATGTTTTGTTTGTTTGTTTGTTGGTTGGTTGGTTGGTTGGATGGTTGGTTAGTTCAATTTGTTAGTTTTTAATTTCTCGAACTTAAAAACGTGCCACATTGCAATATTTAATTTAGTTTACTTGGAACCTTTTTCATTAACCAAAATACACTGTATTGAGCTATTATTTTACTTTTACTTTTATTTTGTGGGGTAATGAACACAACATCTAGTTCTCAGTATACTCTAGTGCTCTTGTACATCCTCTATCTTAATTATGGTTCTATGTTTATCGTTCCCTTTCAACAGGTGACGAGAGATTTAACTAATATTGTCAGCAACATCGCTATGGTTGACCAAAGTGAACTTGAAGATGCGCAGGAGAATGACAATTCCGTCTCCCGCATCGTGCAGGCCTTCGAGAGGCAGCTCGAGAACGTCGATGTAGAAGAAGGGAAACCCCTTATGATAGCAGAGCCAAACCTTGTTGTTCAGGTATAAATAAAAGCCAGTAAACCTTAAATATACAAAATATTGTAAAGACCTCGTTACTTAGAAGTTAGATGGGCGATTAACATGGCTTAGGCGAAATTTAGTCAAGACTGGGTTAGACAGGACTCAGACCATGCAGACGCGACTTCAGAAAACCAAACCTTTAAATGGACAGCCCCTCTTTTGCAAGCCAAGTTTCAAAAGTTGCGAGGTTATTGTCTTATATGAAAGAAAATAACATTTAATAGCATGCCTGCAAAAATTAGGGCTTGAAATCTCTTTTTCGTGGAGTTATAGACATAAATATAATAAACCATCGTCCAACGGTTAATTGTGCATTATTCGTGTATTCACCCGTCGAGAAAGTTCGCTCACGGATTCCACGGAGTGCCACAGCGCTATGCGTGACCCCTATGTGACCCGCGCTAGCTACGTGACCCGCGCACAAATAACAATGGGTAAGCGGTTACTAAACAAAATAACCAAACCTCGCTTAAACTGACTTCATGTAATGATATATTCTTCATTTTTTATATCTTTTTCCGTGGCATACCTTTACGAATGTCGGCTTCACAATATACCTTTACAAGAATAAGTTCAATATGCTAAATCATTTAAACTCCTTTATTGACCGAAACATAGTTTGATGAAGGGACGCATTCGTTTTTCATTCGTAGAATCCAAATTACAGGGATGTTCGATCTGATTTTGTTTGTGTGTTACATTCATCCCCATCCGTCAACTGGAAACTGTTCAGACGTTTTGTAAAAGAGGACCTGTCCCTTTAATCAAGACTTCCTGACTAAATTGTAGTCGGTTTAAATGGGACATTGTGACGGGAGTTTAGTCAAGCGGGACTTAGACGCGAGAATACGGGCCAGTGAATTGAATTGTTTACCATTAAAAGGACCTAGTAACTTTGTTGACCTGTGCAATTTCTGACAACGAAAGCATTACATACACTTTGTCATTATTACCCAGGTACAAAGCTTACCCGATTATCTCGACCAGGGTCTTGTCTTCTCCGTCAAAGGAAATTCGTCATCGGACCTTTCTCGCACCAACATCACCGTCGATATGATAGAGGACGACGAAGATGACGACGAAGAGAATCAGGGATTAATTGCCGAGGTACCATTAGGAATATTTTGTTTCATTAATGATTATCTGACATGAAGATTACGAGTATAAAACCTTGTAGCCAGTTTGAAAGATTTGTTATAAAACCGAAATATTTTCTCACTGACAGTTTGAAATAAAGCCTACCTGTTCTTTGTTCTTGCCCTTAAAACTATTGGGATTTTAACAAAAGTCCCACCACTAATGATCAATTAAATTGAATTTATATGTTTCTCATAGGCCTATCTCACCTATCGTTTTGTTGTTTTTTGTATCGAAGAGTGAATTTGTGTTCTTGATGACCCGAAAGGAAGTTCGCCTGTTTTGATGTACTAGAACCATACATATAATAGTTTTAGCAAGTTTTGACAATAAAAGAAATATCGGCCACCAAAATGTTTGGCCTTTTTCATCATTGTGACCAAGAATGGACAAGAAAAATGATACCATGAACAAACACATCATAATAATACAGCTTTAACAGTTACTAATCCTGGCAAATATATTTCTCTGCTATATAGGTTAGAATTCCTCCAGAGATCGCAGCCATTGTTTCTTCACCATCAGATGGTAACCAGGACAACGGGACTGTTACCAACAGCAGGGTGGGCATAAGCGTGTATCCGACATCATCTCTCTTCAGCTCGCAATCGGTGCTTAACTTCAGTCAGACGAACGCCGAAGTGAACCGCACGGCGAACACTCCCGTCATAGCCCTTAGCTTCGGCGGTCTAGTGGTGGAAAACCTCACGCGGCCAATCAACCTCACATTCACTGCGCTAGAGGTAACAACAATGAATAATAATAATGCTTCATGTTTTTGTTTTGTTACCCTATTTAACCTCTTCAGTGTTTTTGCTCTGTTATCCCGGAGGGCCCAAGGACTAATAGTGTTACCTCGGTCATGGGATATACACCCAAAACCAACCAGCGAATAATGTGCACTCTCTCCTCTCCCTGTGAGCACAACCAACCACCATTTAAAGTGCACACTCTGCACTCCCTGGGAGCATTCCAGCTAGTGCAACTCAAGAAGTGCTAACATGCTTTCACACACACTATCAAATCCTATCGAGTGCCGCATTTAAATAATTGAATAACAGCAATGTGGATTGAATACATGCAACCAAATTAAATTCCTTCCGCAAAATGTTGTTAATAAAAGTGCTTAAAATGCGTGAGTATTGGAAATGACAGGGAATTATTAATGATAAAACATTATCATGAATAATTGATAGAAAGACTATTCAGCATTTGTTTCATAGTGCAATGACCTTGAATAAGTGTATATAATATCCTTCTTTCCATTGTCCAAACTACAGCCTGGCTATACTAATCAGACGTGTGTGTTTTGGGATTTTACCACCAACGACTGGTCTTCGCGCGGTTGCAATCTGACCTCAAATACCACGGCCGAACCGGACAACGAGAACAGCGGGCAACCCTCAAGAGAGACGTACACGTGCTCGTGTAATCATGCCACCAACTTTGCTGTGCTAATGGTATGATGTAATTTAAACAAAATAGTACTGTATTAATATATCGTTCAGTAAGTGTACGATATATAAGTATAATCATTAATTATACACTAAAATAAGTTATATGCTCGCCTGACGTGAAAACTAGGTATAATGGTTGATAAAACGTTCTGTGCATTGTAATGTTTCATTTATAATATTTTACTGTTATATACTACTCAAAAAAAGTTTATTATAGATTGAATTCGAAATTTACAATTTGGCTAGACATTATTTTTAAAAAAGGAACTCATTAACTTTCGACAAAGCTTTCAGGCTGTTTACCAAAATTGTCGGTGGACATTACATGTTGATGATATTATCATATTAAATTATATGTTTATTTGTTAATGATCAGATATTGCTTCAGTGTAATGAATAGAACTAATAAGTAATATGCTGACACCTTTCCTGTGGCATAATCATGTTTTTGTTTTCGTTAGGATATACACCAATCGCCTCCACCGTTTGCATACAGTGTGCTGAGCTACATCGGGTGCGCAATATCCATAGTGTGTCTGGTCATCACACTCGCCACTTATCTGTGGAACAGGTAAATGATGTATGAAATATATCATGTGTTACAGGTTGTGTTAACCCTAATCCCACTGGGGGCCATTTTGCCCCCCCCCCCCCGTCGTTTTTTTCGACGTGCATCTAGACCGATTGGAATTTCATGTTCAAACTTCATGACCTTTTTTCTCTCAAGTCTCCCGCATGTTTTGATATATAATTCACCCCGGTCGGACATGTAGAACTGATTTTAGAGGTCGATAATTGCTCAACCGTCACAAAAAAATGCAATTTTTGTACAGGTTTCTATGTAATTCATATATTCGATGCCATGTAAACTCCAAATCTTTTATAATTGTTACATTGAATTATAATTTGGATTATTTCCTTGTTATTAGTTTAATTCATACACTTCAGAGATAAATTCTTCTTTAAAAAACAAAACAAAAACAAACAAAAAACAATAAAATACATAAGAATGAAAACAATGTGGGTAAATCCGGGAATACTAATTTGCATAATTTATGCAAATTAGTGATAAAATAATAATAATAATAATTGATATTTATACAGCGCATTTCCAATTAAAAACTGATCGATGCGCTTTACAACCTCTCCAATAACCTACAACAAAAATAAGTACGTCTTCAAATTTCTTTTAAAAATATGTAATGTTCAGATGTTGGGGACAATCTTAAATCTACTGGCAAGCTGTTTCACACCATCAAAAACATGGATATGATGAATTACATCATTTGAAAGTATTTTTACAGAAAACCTGAAGAAATCCTGTAATTTCTCGTGATTTTAGATGAAAATCCCAATTTTCCCCCAAATTCGTCAAAAATTTGCATATTCAAAATTGTAATTAATTATTTAAAAAAAATAATGGTCCAATTTTTTTGTTCACATTCTACTTGACTTGTTATACGTATGTGCCACTTTTCAAGTCAGTCGGTCCATTCGTTGCCAAGATTTGAGGGGGGGGTCAAAATGCTCCCCCCCCCCCCCCCCCCTCCCCCAGTGGACTCAAGTGATCAAACATAACCCAGTGGGATTAGGGTTAAGGCAGGGGCTTAACACACAAAACGTATCACTCCAAAACAGTCTAACACATTAACTAATACTTTAATTTAAAAAATGTTATTTTCACACAATCAACTTACTTGTTGAGAACAACGAAGATGTTCGAAACGTCAAGCTAAAGTTGATTGTGTGAAAATAACATTTTTTAAGTAACAATTTCACAAGCAGATGAATCTTATCAAGGAACTAATACTTTGTTTAAAATAAAATAGGTATAGGATACATTTCTAGTTATACAGGCTGTATCGCCTTGTTAACCTCTTCAGTAAACCGATTACAATTTCACTTGGGGTACTAGTTGCAAGAACATAATTATAATAGACCAAAAATATGTTCCTGCAACTGTACCCCCACGTAAATTTGTTATCGGGTAATGAAGAGCCTCAAACAGCCTGTATATAAACTATGATTTATACGTCTTCATCTTTATATAGCAGTTGAGCACTTTACGATTATTTGCAGTATACTATTACCACTGTACTTCCTTCTTAATAATTTGTTTATGCATGGAATAAACAGAACTGAGTCTTTTATAATGTTTTGATATAAGATCATATTGTTTTGGATAGCAGAAGTAGGCCTTTTCCGTTATTCGTAAGACCCGACTAGATGATGAATATGTCACTGTAATAAGACATGGGGAATCTAGCTAATTGACGTGAAAAATATGCATAATACTTGGCACATAATTTGATGGATGCAATAGAAAAATGTACTTCATCCGTTTCGTCTGCAATTATGGAAACCAAGAAGTTACATACTACGTGGATACTTTTGTTATATGATACTGAATAAAACAAATGCGGATCCAACACATTTAAATCCTATGTGTCACGTTGTCTTTACGACACGCTTCTTATTATGGTTGGGTTATGTGCGATAAGAGATATTTCAGAGATGGGATCTTGTTCACAATTTGTGCAGCTTCAATGAGTTATAAGAATAGTACATATTACTTTACCTTGTGCTGAATTGTTCTTGCTCGCTAGAGCTAACTTCTTCATTTTCGTATTTTCTTCATTTTCTAAATGAAGTAAACTGCGGAGTCGCCAGCCCCATCAGATTTTCATCTGCTTGTGCATCACACTGCTCTGTCTCTACGCAACGTATTTCGTCATGGTGGGGGTAGACACGATGACGGGCAAAGCCGAGGTCTTGCCTGGCGCATGCGGGCTGCTGGCTGCGCTCGTTCACTACTTCGTTCTGTCTTCCATTGCCTGGATGGGCGTCGAGGGAGTAAATACGTACCTCATTCTCGTCCGCGTCTTCAATTCCTACGTCCCGAACTTCATGGTCAAGGCAGCCCTTGCTGCTTGGGGTGAGTTTAACATAACTTTGTACAGGGTTGCGTGTTTAAATCACTACGATTTATTTAACATCAATTTGAATAAAGCTACAAAACATGTAGTTACTGTAGGCCTACGTTACATTATGAAATTGATTTTACAGAAATCGGGTGTTGTGCTTTTTTGCATTATCTGATAAATTGAACTCATGATGTTCATCAGTGTCTAATGTTGAATTCTTGAATCCTTTATTATTACAATCATATATATAAATAATATGTTTTTCATCTGCGGCAGGAGTATAAAGTTGAGTATATTATGTCACACTAGAAGTAAGAAGATATATATCATAGAATAGTAGATGTAGTAGAAGTAGCAGTAGTATGATTGAAAGCACGCTTTATTATTGCTCTATGTTTTTTGTGTTGGCATCGTTATATATAATATCAGTTGCTCTCACTCAGTTGTACGTATTAGTTTGCGATCCAATTTTCATTTTACTGTATAATTATTATTATCATGATTATTATGGTACGTGTTTCATCTTACTAGGTATTCCCGCCTTAATAACCATCCTTACCGGAGCCATCGCCAACAAGAACTATGCAAACGACGACATGTAAGTTCCTGTAGTAATATATTCTTGTAATTAACTTTGCATATGTCAGTTCATTGAGTTTTCCTTTTTCTAATTATGTTGTGGAAATTCAGGATCTGCTCCTGAAATGTCGTTTGGGTACCTAATTTGCAGCATAATGTGCGTTTCTTGACTTATATTATAGATCTATTAAAATTGTACCGTTGGTCATTTTTTTGTGTTGTTAACAATATCATATATTTCTAAATAATTCAATTTCAAAAGGAAATACGTCTTGCTTGGTTAAACAAAAAAGTTGATCCTTAAGGCTTATAAAGGCAATCCGTTTGGACTTACAAATACATTCTAGAAGACCTAAATGTTAAATGTATATAAATCCAAAATTTATTGTCACTAATTCAAGTCCGCCTTGGATAACGATTATCCTTTGGAGTTAAAGATAAATCCTAGGATTTCCAGAAAGTAACGTTCATCTCAAATCAATACTCATCCCATTTATAGATGTTTCCTGAAGTTATGGCCGCAGATCGGCGGTCTTCTGATCCCGATGGCCATCATCCTCATCATCAACGCAGTCATCTTCGTGCTCGTCGTCCGTCAGCTGGTCATGTCGGCCAGGGTGAGCGCGAGGGTAAGGAGCGACGAGGATGGCGAGCGACGGGAGACGGTGGAACGCATCCAGAACGCCGTCACCATCTTGGTTCTGCTCGGTCTGACCTGGATCAGTGGTTACCTCCTTCTCATCAGGGAGATCAGTCTGGTATGTATGTGACCAGTCACAAACCGAACAAAAAGTCGAAATATTCTACCTTGCAGTTTTTGGTATATTTTAAATCTCTCCAAAATATTATTTTTCCTGTATATTATCAGTAATTATTTGGTAATTCACTGTATATAGCCATATACTACAATGCTAGTAATTGTAATGTAACAGGCCACTTTGATACTGTATGGACATAATGATCCCCCTCAAATAATAAAGCGAGCTAACGCGTATAGCATTGCATTAGCAATGCTTTATTCTTGAAGACCTAATACACACACTATTGCAATACTTTGTATTATTTGTGTTTTTTCCTAGATTGCACAAGCGCTGTTCATTGTCTTCAACTCCTTCCAGGGGCTCTTCATCTTCCTGCTGTACTGCGTACGCAAGCCCATCATCCGCAAGCAGTGGGGGCTGCGTTGCGCCGCGTGCGGGGACGGAGAGAACAGCCGATCGAGTTCGACTAAGAGTTCGAGTGGGTCTGGTAACCCGGGGTCCAGGGGGACAGCGATCAGCAAGATCGTGAATACGACCAGGCATTACAGTCCCAGCGACACCTTCACATCATCTCAGACGGATGGACCGACGTCGGAGACCTTTGACAACCCCACATATGACGACTTTTCTCCACTGTCGTTTTCAAATGAGAGTCGGCCCTGATCAATCAAGAGAATTGTCCACGATTCGTATAATCGTGCATTAAAGAGTACCGAAATGTGTTGTCACAGCCATGTGCCAATGGTAATGGTTCTAAACAATGTCAGACAAACCTGAAAGTTGTGGCTTAGCGGGTTGACCTATATCGTCCATGCTCCTACCCTACCAAAAGCCCGAATGCGAGGACAAATTGTTTAGAAACATTTCTATAATCATATGAATATAATCAGACGTCACTATTTAGGTACTCTTCAGTTCTATATTCCAGAACTTCGGATCCATTACAATGAAACTCAAGCAAACTGTTGGTGAACAGGAAACTATTTTCTCACTATATTGGAAATTGATGATGATGTTCGTTCTTCATTTACATTTTACACAGAGTCAAAGGTATCAATTAACATACCCAAACAAAATTTATTTCAATGTAATATAGCAACAGAAAACGTAAAGTTGTATTTTGGCTATGGTCAAATTTTCTTATCATGGTTAAAGTGTCTCTTTTTTGGAATTGTATATTACCAAAAACATGTCAAGGTTATAATGCGAAATATGTTGCAATGTTGGAATTATAAGTTATGTAATTGTCAGTCTCGAACATATACTGTTATATATATTGTTTTAAATCAAGCATTTCTGAAAATGTTTCAAGTAGTCCTAAAAATGGCCTTTCCAGCCTTTTTTTTTTTATACACTTTTTATATTTTATTGATTTCATTCTCATTTGAAAAAGTGTTCAATATAAATGTTTTTTTTATTTGTATTTTGTTTAATTTTGTTTATTGGTTAATTATGGAAGTTAATACGACCAAACAAACACACAGTTAAACAAATAATATCGATATAATATTTAATGTTGTACATGTAATATACCATAAAATTGTTGGCTTATGGTCAAATTTTATATATTTACTTCAAATATTTTATTTTGATTTGGAATGTGTTATATATCAGACGGATTTTTGAGAATAAAAAAAAAATATATATATATTGCTAGGTGATATCGATACGTAGTATCATGTGTGGCATCGTAAAATGACTTTGTGAAGAATATCAAACAACGACATTGTAATGTTAGTGCTGAATTGTGGCCATGTTTTATCACATTAGCTTTAGCTTCATACAAATCGTTTCTTCTTTATCATGTTTGTTGTAATAACCAAGTTTCATTTCCACATTATCAGTGTACATCGTATGTTATGTCTAAGAGTAAGATGTGCTTTTGAGACATGATAATCCCGCCATTTTATACAAAAAGCGAGGGGACAGTTTTCTTGACCTCATGAATTTTAGATTCTGGGACTTGTTTCATGAAAGTGTATTAGATAATGTACGTTTTCAGGCGCAGAGCTTATAGGGTGAAAATATATTCGCGTTTCACACGGAGCGTCGATAGCCGTTGTAAATTAGAAAGCTTTAGGGTCTGCACTCAAGCACTCTAGCTCTTCGCCTGACAACGTACATAATATGTTTTATGAAAGTATTGGCTAATATTATTAGCCAAGACTTTCATGCAGGCACGCCGGAAGCAGTTTTGGATTTGGGGGGGGGGGGGGGGAACCCCAAAGGGAGCTCACAATTGTTTTGTGTAGGGACTCATGCCCAACCACACTCTGGGTTTGCCAACTTTGAGCCAGATGTGAGAGTGAGACATTGCGAGGGAGCGATGAGACTGAGCGGGGGGAGGGTGTGGGAGGGGGGTGTCCCCCCTCCCACGGTAGGGAGCTTTTACATTTTTGGACTTGAAATTGTGCAATCTGGTGCATACCTATATAGGAAATTCGGCTGTATTTGGGAAAGCGTGATATGATTTGATCGACCAGAAACTTTTAATATATTTTTTTACGTAGAAAACAAATAATTGACACACTAACAAATATGTACCCCAAACACACACACACAACAACATAAACCATAATTATGCAACATTATGTATGATCCAACAACACACAGCCAATAATAAGTCCCGAGGGAGCGAAGCGCCTGAGGGCTGGGGCAGGGAGGGAGGGGAAGGGTTTGGGAGGGGGTATCCCCCTCCCACGGTACGAAAGATTTTGCATTTATGGACTCGAAATTGTGCAATCTGGTGCATACCTAGATAGGAAATTCGGTCTTAAGATTAACTGTATCTGGGAAAGCGTGTTATGCTTTGATATATTTTTCACGAAGAAAACAAATAATTGACGTACTAATAAATATGCACCCAAACTCATACATAAATATTGTATTTAGTGTCATACACAGTTCCAACATAAACCATATGGCGCATGTATGATCCAACAGCCTACAGCCAGTAATGAATCCCGAGGGAGCGAAGCGACCGAGGGCTTGTGCAGAGCCAGAGGGGGAGGGTTTGGGAGGGGGTATCCCCCTCCCACGGGGAAGATTTTGCATTTATATACTTGAAATGGTGCAATTTGGTGCACTTCATGCCATACCTGTGAAGGAAATTTAGAATCCGAGTTAAACAAAAAAAGAATAAAATGTCTATGCTCTCATCAGATGTTTACAACA